>JAVJIF010026498.1:0-38544 GCA_038442645.1 Agave tequilana
GCGAGTTTTTGCCTCTTTCATGCGCATTTCCATCGCTTTTCCTATGCCACTACTGTCTGGTGATTGCATATAAAAAATCATGTGGAAGAGGCATAGGTGCTAAATCCTAAATTGTTGCAACTACTGCAATGATGGGGGTAAACCTCAGGGTGCATACTGTAATTTCCCCAGAATAAATTATGAAGAACCAGTTTAAATGGAATAAGGTTATAAGTATGACCAAAGACATCCTACTCATTCACCAAAATCATTGGTAGAATGAGACAATAAAGAACCTTAAGATAACTTGTCGAAGTGCTAAGGGGCCTCCAATTTCTGACATGCACAAAATGACCCACCAGTCGTTAACAGTTTTATCAAATAGCTTAAGATAATTATTATCTGATGTAAGATTAAGCTCCAACATGCATCTAAGTGTACAGATATTTGAATAATCTTTAATAATTAAGCTTTTAAGATGCATGTACTTACCTTATCCTGTATGAAGAATAATGAGAAAAACATAGTGTTTTTGATGTAATTAAATGTGTGTATATGCAAGTGTAAACACACAGTAGCGATCATGTAACATAAACTTAAGCATACATAAGATATATAATTTAAAGTTAGAATGTATTAATTGCACAGAAGAAATAAATAATGATTTACGGTTTGACATGATTTTACTGTAATAATAAGGATATAAAAGCAGGACAACCATAGAGAACCTTTAGCAGTACTCCCTTCACGTAAACTGGAATTTACTTTGGTGGCTCTTTGTAAAAGGCATGAAAACAAATAAAAGACATCTGGTGGACAAGCATCATGACAAGATAATCTTCTTAACAGAAGAGACGCTTGGCAATAACTTGTGCTCATTTGGAGAGATCATCATAAGTTACTGAAGTACCTTCTTCAGTATGCATAACAAATTCAACCAAAACCCTCCTATAATGTAGCAGCTGAGTCCAGCATTTCGACTAAATGACGCAGAACATGAAAAGGTCATAACGAATGCAAGAAGTTTGTGCATGCAAAATCAAGTCATAAGTGATCCTATATGCAAAACAATGGGCACATATCAAATCATGATAGAATAGACTGAACTATATAATATAGAGTTTGGCAAATGAGAACAAATTTGTCACCAAGAAGGATAATACAGAAGTCCTCATGATTTAATAAAATGCATTTGTCCATATGCAGGATGAACACATCCATGTAAGGTGATTTACATATTTAAATGCTATGGAAATGAATCTGACAAACTAAAACATTGAACAAATCATAATAGACTTGTTCAAGACTATAGATCAATTGAAAGTCTGGAACACTCTCTTCCAATCTAATAAGAAGAAGAGAGCTTCTCAACTGATCCCTTTGCCACTCATTCTTTGAGAATAAAACATGGTGCAGAAATTTGCAAACCAAGATTGAATATCTCATTGGTAGTCCTATGTGCAGAAACGTTTTAGTAAATAGGGGAAAAATAAAGAACATTTCAACATTAAACAAAGTAAAACAAAAAAGTTGGCAAAGAGATCCCGCTTGCAGCATGTTACGGCCTATATTCCAACAAAAAGAAAAGTTGGAAAGCAAGCTGGTATTGTTCTATAAATCCCAATGAAAATGGTTTGGAGCTTCAGCTTGAAACTTATACTAGCAGATACTTATGAGTGATTTCATAACAGGTCTTCAAAAACCAGCCCGAACCCTGAAAAGCATCATTCTAACATAACTTCAATTGTGAAGGATAGAAGTGAGATATATGCAAATGGCCCTTGTTGTTTGCTCTCATCAGATAACTCCAAATCTACTGATCTTTATCTACCCTCCCCATCCTGTCTCAGTTGGCGGCAGTAGCAATTAAAGTAATGGATTTGGTTTGGTTTGGTTACCCTGAGTCACACATTGTATTAATAATGCTTTTTGGATTTGAATTGTGGGTCTCATGCATCCCAGGCTAAAATGTGATTAAGAAAACCTCAAAGGGCTACTTGTGGCTTTGAGAGGAGGATCAACAATTAGAGGCAACAGTAAGGGGCAAATTTACGCCAAATATCTATAGCAATTCTGTTCAAAATCTTAAATTCTTCCAATCCTTGCAATCAATTGTTGAGATAGTGAAAAACTATAAAATGAAGAGTGTTCAAGTATCAAGTTTACTTATTGTTCTATTTGGTTTACCATTGGTTTGATGGATGAATTATTCTCCTAAACTTGAGACCCATGTCTAGCTTCACATATGACAGACAAGAGGAAGAAATATCTTCAGTTTGGTCTCTTTTCTGATACATTGCCAGCTCAAGAATGTTTATTAACTATACACAACAAGAATTCTTGAATAACCAGACTATCAGAAATCACATAAATAGAACCCTCTAAAATCTAAGCCAAAATTCATGAATGAACTGTGCTTAGCAAGAAGAGTTGCATGTAGCTTCCTATACGTTACACATACACAAATCATGATAATAAACATAAACTCGAAACACAGATAACATTGAAGTCACTCCAAATTATCCATACATTATCGAAGTGTTTCATATCTTGGACTCCGTCCACACAATTTAAGGCAGTTGCTCTCCCTATCACTATATGCATCAGAAGCACAAAGTACCTGATTGAACATGTTACTGAGCAATTACATGTATGAATACTTGTGTACTACTGTCATACACTCACAACAAAAGTTACAAGACCTTTATCTCGAAGCATTCTATGAGAAATACACTTCATGTGCCGAGCCTCAAGTTTTCTCAAAGAACACTCCTCCAGTCAAAAATATTAAAAAAAAAAAAAAACGAACAGACACTCAAACTTTTAATTCAACCAAGAGTTCACAATGCCATGGCGCTGCATTAAAGTACAATAGCTTCTGCAGAACCTCACTCATGTGGATGAAATCATATCTCAAATAAAGCATAACGAATAAGTTGTTTTTCTGAAAACTTCCCTCCCACCGAATCAGTACAATTTGAACTACTGCTGAAAATTGTAGTCTTTCCATCAATTAAATTGTAATCACATTCGCAGTTTTTCCCCTGTTTTTTCGATTTTTTGAGGAAAGTAACTACAGTTCACAGGGCTCAGATTCAGCGGAATCCAGAGATAATAATAACTAATAAAAAATGACAAGTATCAAACAAATTGCACAAGATCTAACGTCAAGAGGCAGCACAGAATACCAAAAAAAAAACATCCAATCCAAATTATCCAAAATTAACTTCAAATCCAGCTACCAGAACATCTAATAACAAAGAAATGCATCTAAGCTTCTCAAGAATTGAAGTTCCAGGGGACCAAAAACTTCAAATTTCCAGGGAGGAGAAAATCTGAATGGGATTAAGAAGCGGATACCTTGTTGGAAATCTGAAGATCGAATTAAATCCAAAAGCTGCAACTGAGATATCGGATCCAAGAAGACTCCAGTCTAACGCTCGGGGGGCTTTATCATTTAATAAAACTCCAATTTTTACGATTTGGAAATGAAAATCTCGTTTTCATATGCAAGTTCATTCCCTTTCCTTCGATTACTGACAGCGAATTCCAATTTTGTCCCTACATCAAATTCCTAACCCCGTTGTTTATTCTCCGTCTTATCCCCCCTCTCACAGTTGCAGAGTAGGACAGGCGTCGATGCGGTAGTATCTCCGTGGGCCCACGCGGTGTGTTGTAGCCGTGGCGATGTCGTCACGACTCACCAGTCGGTGGGCCCAAGAACAAGCATCCGCAACCAACTGCAAGAGCCAAATGGCGAGAGTCAGTTGCTGATTGTAAATTTTGACAAGTCGGGGGTACTCTCAGTTTTTAAATATCAGATGATTTTTACTAAATTTTCTTTCCATTTTTAATTCGTTAATTTCGGAGAATAATGGAGGAGAACGAGGATGTTGGCCCACCTTGGGCGGGAGATTAGCGATATTCTGCAAGTCCAGTTGGTCACGTGACCTGCGGGACCCACGACAATGCATGGGTTTTCGTGTAGAACCCAGCCCCACGTGGCACTTACGAGAGGGCAAACCGAGAGTTTTTCCTCTTTAAACGAAAGAGGGACGGGGACCCACCAGCTTTGATCTGACAGATGGGCCAGTTCGTCTGGGTTCGGTTCATGTGTGTGAGCCACACACACATTATAAGAGGACCAATCCTGCACTGACACGTGGGATTGGCCCTCTTATAATATTGTAAGAGGTCTAAAGAATTTAATGTTTTGTCCCTTTGAAACCAGACATCTTATCCCACGTGTCAATACAAGATTGGCTATCTTATAATATGTGTGTGTGGCTCACACACATGAACCGAACCCGTTCGTCTGTGGCCCGAAAACTGCTCTAATTATTCACTGGACCCCGGTCGGTTAGATCCCGTCACCGCCCTCACCCATCACTCCAGTCCACTGATGAAAATTACGTTAGTTTTGGGGTCCGGTCACCGCTACCATCTACTATAATTTTGTGACATGTATGAGCGGCGCAAAATGCTATTGCATTGGTCAATAGCCAGTTTGTATTAAAATTTGAATAATTATTTGATATGACTTAATCATTATTAGAAGATCGCTACCTATCAGTATGCATCCTCTTCTCTTTCAAATCTTGTTGACCTTTGGTCTTTCAAAACTCCACATGTGGATTCATTGTAGAATTTTCAGATTCTATTATCTTTCGCTCAACAATAAAATCAGACATCATTTTAAGAATCAAAATCTGAGCTTTCAAGTCGGATTCAAATCGAATTAGCAGTTTATTGGGCCTAATGCCACCCCTGGTCTGAACTCCATATAAATCATAAACATCATATAAAAAGAGAAAGTGTATTTTCTACTCTCTTCATATTATCTCTCTCTCTCTCTCTCTCTCTCTCTCTCTCTCTCTCTCTCTCTCTCTCTCTCTCTCTCTCTCTCTCTCGTTTATTTAGACTAAACTTGAAGAAGTTATCAGAGAAATAGCACGCACGTAACACAAAGACAGAGTAGAGAGAAAAAAATATATAAATATAGTTAAATCCAACTGCTTATCATAATACATGCTTATAAAAAAAAAAAAAAAGAGAATAAAGATGACCCCATGTTATAATTTATTTAACCTTGATGGCCCATTTTTTCTATATTCTCCCCCATTCCTTTGCTTGATTTTTATAACTGGGATGAGTTTCCATGCTTGGTAATTAGTTTCATATATACAGTAAAGATGACCAATGTTCTATATATCAATTGTTTTATAAAGAGATGGCTCGTTAAGCACTTTCTACATTATTGAGATCTCTAGGACTCACTGAGTGCAATGTGGGTGCCAGTGAGAAACTTTTTTGAGCCATAGCTCTTCGAATTAGAAACTTTTTGGTTATAGACCCCGCATGCTTACAGACCTTCAAGCAGTGTCCTGAGCCAAACTAATACAAGGAGAAGTTTTATCAGTTTAGAATTCCATGAAACAATGTAATTATTTTGTTAGCATGTGCATTGCACATATATACATCTATGCAAGCAAATTTTGTTATTATTGTGACACCAATGTACGCACATTGAAAAGAAAAACTATATAAATAGGAAGTATTAATTACGTGTAAGTATTTAATAAATACTTCCTCGCCACGTTGGAACATAGAACTACAAGATTTATACATTATCATTAATTTACATGCCATATAACTTTATTTATGTTGGTTTTTTTTTGTGAAAGTATATCTCTTGGATAACAACTCAACGCTCTTGAAATTGGCCTGTGAATCAGTAAATTAGGCACTTACATAATTGAGCGACCCTTTCAAAAGACTCACGTTATATTCTGTATATAATAGATATTAATAGATTTGAAGAAAGCACAGGGCTTTCAGTTTGATATATAATACAGGAGTCTGAGAGTGACACATGCAGGCCCACTAATTAATCAGCCAAAAGCTTGAGTTTTCTTATACACATACATGCAAACTACCAAGCAGAAGATAACAAAATTTCCAAGGCAAGCAAAACATTATCACACAATTTATGGATATATATTTGCTTTCGGTTCCGATGAGCTGTACGCTGCTCCTTGTCCTCTTACTATACGAAGTTTAAGACACTGGTGGGGTTTTGCATCAAACAAGGAGCCCACTTTTGTCCGTTTCATTACTTTTGCTTCAAAATACTTGTTCTTCTTGACGAGTCATCGTTGATTTGTTAGTGGGCTGGTGGTTTCTGATCTTGACGCCACAAGATAATAAAGCAAACCATGGGCCAGATTCTCAACATCACATCTCAATCAAGACTAGCTAGCTGCTTGTGATTAAACTTAGCGGCCGTTTGTTTCACGTAAAATTCCGTAATTCGTAAATTACTTTACTACCCAGTTACAAATACGGCGTTTGTTTGGACCGTAATTCGTAAAAGACTTACGTAACTCAACTAACACTCACTTGCAACTCAGTTACCACTCACTACACCCACAGTTACAGTTAATTTTGTTGTCATATAAATTTGTAATATTTTTTTATATTAATATTAAATTTTTTATAAAATTAACTTTTTTAATATTTATTTGCAGTATTAAAACTTTTAAAATCACCAAATAGTTAATTTTGTGGTCAACTTTTCACTACGACTTATACATTACGACAACCAAACACCGTAAAGTACAATACACTTTCTCACTTTACAATTTTATACTACCAATCAAACACCGTAAAATTTACATATATGTAACTCATTTACAATTGTAAAAGACTTTATCAATTATAACTACGAATTACGGCCAGTTACGACAACCAAACAGACCTAGTCTTGGTATTTGGGACTGTGATGGTGATGAAATAAAAGTGGTAGGATATATAAGTGGGATTAGATGTCCCCAACTTCTCAACTAATTATGGTACTGAATCGATGCTTCACACCCACTTTCATTCCTCCTATAAATGCTTGTAGAAGTCCCATGGGAATCTAGAGTCAAGCGAAACCACCAGCTGATCAGTTCCAATGTCCACAATCTGCGTGCTTCGTGTTTCTGGGAGTGAGTGAGTTGAGTCCATCTGCTGCTGTATTTGGCCCTTACAGTGAAATGACAATCAAGGGCTTAATGTTCTGTGTTGAGCATTGTTTTTACCGAGGGTGAGAGTATCATTCATGTTTAAGGACCGTAAAAGAGATCATGTCAGCATGATTTCAAATGATTAAGAGTGGAGGGTTTAAAAGTGAGGCAGGTAAAGTAACGTGACTTTCACTTACTCTTATTCAATTAAATATTAAACCCTCCATAGTTATTAAAAACCACCATGAGTCATTTGCGTAACTATCATATGGTGGCAATTTTATGATCAATCTCTAGCATGTTCTTCAATCTAATTAACCAAGTAAACATATAGTTCAAAGTGATATGACATTCCCTTCTTCACAGAGAAGAATGTCTTCATTTGTGAGTGACACAGGGTCTTTGTGAATCAGACTAGAGCACATAATTGAAAGCTTAATAGACTATAACAACTTTTTAATAATTTAAATGCAAGAGAAGCTATTGCATGCTTATCATCAACGACTTGAATTTACAATACTCAGAGACTACTAAATGTTTGTGGAGGCTCATTGTGATCCTTTATCTCACACACGCACACACCCAATGCCGAATTGACTCGCCAGAGGATTTCTGAGGATTGGTGCGCAGAAGAGGTGGAATGTAACTAGACACGTCTATAAGCCCCATGCACAAAAGACAGTGAGCATTGCACTGACCGACTCTATTCAAAAGTACCGACTGAATGCTCTCGTTACAGAAAGAGATGGTGAAATTGTAAGGTAATTACAAAAGTAACGCTAATCAATCCAAAGATTGGACTACTGGCCAAGATTGATGGAAGCAAAGGCCCTGTTTAGCTGTTGGAAAACTAAGGGAGAAAAAGTGTATGAGCCTGACGTTCAATTTTTCGGCATTTTCAGGGCTTTTTAGAGCTCGGAAATTCTAACACAACACTATAGTGTTAATAAACTGAAATTTCAGGTGAGACTTATACACTTTTCCTTCTCAGCTTCACAACAAACAAATAGAGTGGAAGTTAAAAAAAATTGTCTTTAGGCCCCTGGGTGTGCAGGTCCCTAATTTCACAACATGATACATTTTATTTTCAAATTGTCTCTATTGTCCTTAGTCAGTTGGCTCTATCTGATGTGTTTTTTTTTTTTCCCCCTTTTGTCCTTTTCATGAAAGATGAGATTATTGATAACGGCACGAAGGCTTTCATTTTTTGTCACTCTTTCATATTTCTCTCCGCCTCATGTTGGATATGTTTTAATTGATAATTTTTTTTTTGCAGAGATAATTTGTTTGGTGGATAATTTTTTTTGCGTTCTAATTTTTGTCCACTTTAAGGTGGATAAATTTTTTTGTATTGATAATTTTTTCGAAGATATTTTTTTTTTTACATTGATGCTATATTTCTGTCTACTCTCAATGGATGCTAAATGTGCATTGATCTTTTTCTCTAGGGATTTGCCATTAGCAATTTATTCATAATTAGAAAATTATTTATAACATATGAATATTTATTTATTTATCTTTAACTTATAAATTATGTGTACTTTTAATATCTACGTTCTCAAAAAATTTTGTCCACCATTTCAAAAAATTTGTCTACCTTCTTAAATATTTTATCCACCTTGCCAAATATTATGTTCCATCTTGCCAAATATTTTGTTGTAAAGAATATTCGGAATGTCACCAAATGAAGATTGTTGTAGTGAAATTTGATGGCACAAATAATTTTAAATTGTGCAGATGTGAGGTAATGGATGCGGAATGCGCAAAATTTTGAGGATACTCTGAACTTCAAGAGAGATCGACGGAAGTAGATGAGAAGATTTGGAAGAAGATGAATAATAGGTGTGTGGCTTCATAATTAAAAATTATTTATAACATATACATATTTATTTATTTCTCTTAAATTATAAATTTTATACACTTCTAATATTATGTTTATATTCTCAAAACTTTTGTCCATATTTTCAAAAAAATTGTCCACCTTCTTAAATATTTTATCCACTTTATCAAGCATTTGTCAATTTTCTCTAATATTTTGTCAACTTATTCTAATATTTTATCTATCTACTCTAGAAAAACTATTTTTAATACTCTAGGGATTTTCTTACATGAACATCTTTTCACATGGACTCAGAGACAATTAGTCTTTCAATTTTCTTTCTTTTTATCGATCTTCTTCAACTTCTATCCACTTTTTATATTTCTGTCTGTCTTTCATTTTTTTTGCTCACCTTCATCAATTTCTGTCTAATTTTATAAATTTTTAGAGAGCTAGATAAAATATTAGAATAAGTGGACAAAAATTAGAGAAGTGGACAGAATATTTGACAAAATAGACAAAATATTTAAGAAGATGAACTAATATTTTGGAGAAGGTGGACACAATGGACATAATATTAAACAAAATTAATTAGTGAACTACATTATAATAAATATTTCAAAAAAAATTTCTCTGCAAAAAAAATTGTCAATGCAAAAAAAAAAATCCAACATTAAATGGACAGAAATATGAAATTGATTGGAAAAAAAGTGCTTTCAAGTCTATATCATCAATCTCATGTTCTATGAAAAGGACAAAAGAAGAAAGCGACAAAATTGAAAATAATATTTAAAATAGAGTTTCTTTCGACCTTACTCAACTTCTATCTACTTTTCTATATTTCTGTCTCTCTTCTTTTTTTGTCCACATCTGTCAATTTTTATTTAATTTTATAAATTTCTAGAGTAGGTAGACAAAATACTAGCATAATGAAAAAAAAAGTGGACAGAATTTTAACAAGATGAATCAAATATTTAAAAGGTGGACAAATATTTTAAGAAGGTGGACAAAATGGACAGAATATTAAACAAAATAAATTTATGAACTAGATTATAATAAACATTTTAAAAAAATTATCTCTGCAAAAAATTATCAATGCAAAAAAAAAAAATGTCCAACATGAGGTGGACAGAAATATAAAAGAGTGGACAAAAATATAACCTCTATGCCGCTGTCATCAATCTCATTTTTCATGAAAAAACTAAAAAATAAAAAGATAAAAAGACAATACATCAGATAGAACCAGCTAAGATGGACAATAGGGACAATGTGAAAATAAATATACTATGTGGTGGGACAGGAATCTGCACACACAACAAATTGGGTCAAGGGCTTTTTCACTGAGTCTCAAATAATAGTTTCAGCCCAAGAACTTAAAGACAATTTTTCAAAAAAAAAAAACTTAAATCCTATTTAGAACAAAAAAAAAAAAGAAAGAAAATTCAATTTTCACTCAACAAACAAACAGTCCCAAAGTTAAAAAGAAGAGAAAATGGACACATCTTTTTAGACTCTCGTACTATCCACGAATTAACAGGAGACACGTGACGAAGTCCTCAAACCATGGCTCTCGTTACTTGAATAAAAGTTAGGATACAATGATAATATGGATCTAGGTTGGATTCATATCGAATATTTAGGCCCCATTGCCACATATGTTTATTTATATTAACAAGAAACCCCAAATGACAATCTTCTCTATACTGATAATAATTAAAAAAGTCAGTAAGAGAACCTGCCATTGTTCAGCAGTTACAGTATTTACTATTTACCACCCAAGTCTTGGTTCCATACATATGTTTCTTGCTACCAAGCCTTCTTAAAAACATCCTGGGAACTTGGTTGATGTTCATCAGCAGTCACCAGAGGCCTTCCCAAAGCTCCAAATCTGCCTCATACTGAAGAGACAACCTCGTTGATACAAAAGGGCAGAGAGACCATGCTTCAATTGACGGAATGGCGAGATGCAGAGGCTTTGATAGAATAACATGTCCAAACTTTTATGCTCAAGCTCATGCAGATGGCGTCGACATTTTCTGCAAAATGAAGCCAAACCAATGCTTGGTGCAGTGGTGAAGGAACGATTTGGAGGAAGGCAACTTTTCTGTAAGCGCACAAAGAGTACCTATCTCTTAAATAAAATGTAGAAAAATTGCAAAAATTTTCTCAAAGAGTTAGATTGTTTGACGACATTTAGGAGTGGCTCTCTCCTCTCATTATCATCACAGACATAGCCATCATGATGAAGGTTAAGCACTAACCTGACACAGCCACTCATGTATTCTTTTTTGTGGTAAATGATATGAAAAATATATCAAAGACACATCAACTCTCACTACTTATTTGCCTAACTAGATTTTATGTCATTCAAAACCCAGATCAATAGTAGGAAAGTCATCCACATTCAAACAAGTGTTTGAGATGCTCTGGAGCTCAGAATTCTCACTTCTTGCATCTGTATCTACACTGAGGCGATGATGCATCTGAAGGGAAA
The DNA here is from genome assembly GCA_038442645.1 of Agave tequilana. Lineage (NCBI taxonomy): Eukaryota > Viridiplantae > Streptophyta > Magnoliopsida > Asparagales > Asparagaceae > Agave > Agave tequilana. The sequence goes on from JAVJIF010026498.1 coordinate 11,300, forward strand.
CCACTTCACTTTTTTCATCTGCATGTGTGTTATTCTTCACAAAGCTACATCAAGCAAAGTTTCGCTGTAAAACACATGGATAACTACTAAGAAAAATTATGTCATGTTCGCATAAATATGTTTTAAAGGTATCATCACCATTAATATGTGATCAGCTATGGGTTATGTAACGCCCCGATCCCAAGGATACGGAGACGTTATGGAGACGTACATACGTGAGGTGAAAACACACTCACGCGTACGTTAAGCCTCAGTATAGGACATAGCTTCCATATAGACAAGGGGGTCCAGCAGGAAAGAAGTATAAGAATACCTGCAGAAAGGGGTTAGCGATCATAACAGATATAAAAATAAGGATAAAAGAGATAACAGGAACAAAGCACAAAGATACCTATGAAGGATCTCGATGGTGAGTCTCCTATGTGACTCCAATGGACTATCTGACAATACGATAACTCGGATCTCCAACCTGAGCATGCAAACCCAGGGTCGTTAGAAAGCGACCTAGTGAGTGGTAAAATGAAGGAGGCAATAATATGTACTATAATAATAATAGATAAGACATGCTGTTGCAATAGTAATACCATATCCTAAGCATATAATAAGCATATAAGCAGCAGCATAAGTATCTAAACATGAAAGATATAAGCATGTTATCTTTTAATACCATCACTACCTAGCCGGTTATCATCTGGTCATGTCTTTATGCGTGTCCGATTTATATCATAAATACTGTCGTCTAGTGGTGATGTGATAGCAGTGACCATACAGGTGGGCATATGAAAACAGAATAGATGCAATGCAGAACATGCGTAGTATGCCACCACAGAAAGAGTAACATGTACTAGGCAAAGTAATAGATATACATGTAACATAATATCGGACAAATGATCAGGAACAATAACAAGTACAACTAAACATGGATCAGGCAAATCATGTCAAAGTCATGTAATTTATACAATAGTAGTAATCAGTACCACCTGGTATTTTAATCAATCTCTTCCAGTGTCCCATACCACTGGCAGTTCATACTGGAGCCCGCACTCCAGTCGAACCCATCCGGACATGGCCTACGGGTACCATTATCCAAACGAGAGAGTGATCAAATAACAAATGTTCCCGACGTCACTATTGTGTATACTGTTTTATTATATTACTTGGAAACCCATGGTCGAGGAGCTCTTATCGGTAGATGTATCACGTGCATACCCGGGATCACGGCCTTAAACAAACCCCTGGCTGCTAAGACCAGGGCCCTCCGCTAAGAGGGGAGCATGAAACAAGTAACGAGAGCTCATGGAGCAATTGGTAGATAGCACTACCATCCCCTGCAGTGGGAGAACAATATGGATCCAGTACATCACCCGATAAGATCTAATCAACCGTCAAGTCTCCCCCATACCCCAGTTAGCTTTATGATCTGATATATCAAGTATACAATGTAACAAGAACAAATACAGTACATGATACGGTAACATGATAACCAGACCTGAGCTCTGTTGATGGCATAGAACAATATAACGGGAAACGGGAACAATAGATGTGAGATTCCACATATCGCATATCAACAGTTCTCATGTCCAGTAACGGAAATATCCATATCAGTAACAGGAAACAATTATATAACATGATTACGGTAACATGGAACAATAATACATGACAATAATAGGGAAACCCTACATGCATGTGTAATAGGGTATGTCGATAATCCATGTAACATGATCACAATATATGACATGACGGTATTCTGTGAAGTGGTGCACATGAATACGAACTACTAGTGTGACGTGTCATAGTATCTGTGCAACATGTACATGTAATAACAGTGGTTCGTGTATCATGTAATATCGTGTCCCGTGAAGTACCGTAACGGTGTCTAGCAGGCATGTCTAGTGACCGTGTAGTGTCATAGTGTATCTGTGGATCAGTAGACATGTAACGTGACTGTGAACATAATAGTGTACAAGAACATGGTTACATAGTGGCCCGAGTGTCAGTGGCTGTACAGGTATAATGACTGTGTCCGAGTTGTCTATGTCAGTATTTCTTGTTACGACAATTACCTCCCTATATGAATATTAAATCAGGACATACCTAACAATAGTACAAGAATAACCTATTACGAGTGTCCAACAAGTACAAGGTAATAATTAATAATTACCGTCTTTTATCCATAATCAAGATATACTAATCAATGTCACTAAACATGGTAAAGTATAATTTATAAAGTAAAAACACTCACGAACTAGCCATGGGAAGGTAGTTCTCTTTCCACGATCGTAACGGATCCAGAATCATCCAAATCGGAGTCCGGATGCTCCCGATATCGCTCGCATACTAAATCATAGCAAACAGGGTTAAATATTGAAATAAAAATATTTAAAACGCAAATACTGAAAAGTACCAGGGGGTTTTTTGTAAAATTACCTGTAATGGTTTTGGATGCAGGTCTGAGGTTAACGGGTCGGGTTTAGATCCAATAACCCGAACCTAAAACTTAAGTTAAATGGGTGGAGGGTTAACGGGTTAACGGGTTGCATTTAATGGGTTTCCCACTTAACCCATTAGGGGTTATTGGGTTTGGGTCTTACCCAAACCCAACAAGGGAAAGAAGAAGAAGAACAGGAGCAGCAGCCCTGCTGCTCTGCGTGGGCCGGCCGGCCAGCTTAGCTGGCCGGCGGCGGTCCCGGCTCCGGCCAACAATGAGAGCGAGAGAGTGAGGGAGAGAGGAAAAGAAAGAGAAAGAGAGGGAGAGAAAGAAACAGAGGAAAGAAAAGAAAAGAAAAGAAAAAGAAGAAGAACAGGAGGAGAGAGAGGGGGTGCGGGGCTTGCGGCCGGCGGCGGCGCCCGCCGGGCTGGGCGCGGCCGCCGGCTGGGCGCGGCCGCTGGCAAGGGGTCGGCCCCCTTTCCTTTGGGTGGTTGCAGTACAGAGAGAGGGAGGGATAGAGAGAGAGGTTTAGAGAGAGGGAAAAGAGAAGAGAGAAAGAGGAGAGAGAGTAAGAGAGATTAGATTGGAGAAGAGAGAGAAAAAGGGATTTTAAAGAAGGGGAGAGAAGAATGGCGGTGGGCAATGGCGGTGGGGATGCTTCCAGAGAAAGAAAGAAGGGAAGAGAAAAAAGAAAGAAAAAGAAAAGGATTTAAAATATTAAAATAATATTATTTAATTCGGCCCAAAATTCGACTAACTCCGAATGGTGCCCAAAAATTACAAAAAATAGATAATATTATTCTGAGATGTAATATGAAAACGGTTTGAAGAATTCTATCCGGTTTGCAAATTAAAAATCCTGAAACCTATCGCCGGTACCGGGCGACACCGGTTTGGCCGGATTTTCGATAAATTCAGAAAAATTCTCAAAAATACCCTAACGTAAATAATACGATTCTAAGACACAGAGTGAAAGCGGATTCTCAAAATATAATTCCGTTTGTTAAATAAAAATCGTAAAGCCGATTATCGGTATCGGTCGGCACCGACTACGGAGATTTTCCAAAATAATCCAGAAAATTTCCAGAAAATCCTGGAAAATCTAAAATATTAGAAAATGATTTTTGAAACTGAAATCGATTCAATCGGACTACCACGGAGGTCAAATCCATTATGTACGTCGTATCGAGTACTGATACTGTGATACGTACACCAAGGATCAGGGGGTTACAGGTTACAACTTAGACAAATTTGAATGAAAGGGTATCTAAAATTTTAGTACTGATTGCCAGAATCAAATCAGCTCATTAACCATCTGCAAATCGGAGCCAAAACACTGATCAAAACACCTAAATAATCACCAGCCAGAGAGGATTTCAGATTTTCATTCAGATTGGACCACCATTACAGTATTTATAATATCCATGTCATAATAAAAGAGAAAATTGTCTTTAACCCCTTAACCCCCTGGGAATCTTTCCCCGTTCCTCCAGCCTCTCTAATTTTTTCTCTTTCCAAAGTTTCTCATGTGCTTAGAACCTTGTCCCCCACAAAAAGACAATACGAGGTATAAATTATTTTCGTAATTTCTATATCGCCCTTTTGAAATAGGTTAGAACCAGCTTATATAAGTTGCGAGGCGTATTAAATGTGTCTAACGTGCAGAAAAAGGTGCAGATTGGGATACTAATCAAATGTAATAGCGGATTATCCATTTTCATTGTTTTCTAGGATTTATTTTAAATAAAAGCTTTGAAAAACTTAAGGTTGTAATAACATTTAAAATTTTTGGTCTTAAATCTTAATATGCTTATTTTATGAGAAAGTATTTATTTTTCTCGTAAATACATCATAATTTGTCTGCGTTTTTCCTATATAATATTTAATTAGAAAAATTAAAATAAGAGATTTTCTATTTAATATATGAGGGAATATACTGAGAAATGCATATGTTTTAGATGGAGCAAGTCAATGTCAAATTCTTTTTTTTTTAAAACACATTTTAGTAAGCTATTTTTTTTCTTACTTGGGTTATTATCTTTTCTTTTTCTCATAGATTAAATTTTTTTGATTATTTTATTGCAATAGAGTTTCCAATAAGTATTCACACTATTTTTGGGAAAAAAAAATATTGAACTGTGAGGTAAAGTTTTATGAAAAGCTATACATATTGAATAAAAAAGTAGAGAACTTGTATAACAAAGAGATTTATATGAAAAGTTATGCAAAGATACACAATTTTTTATAAAAGTTATATATAGTGAACTAAAAGATGAATACATACAAAAATAACATGATGAACTAAAAGTTAGACGCTTTTATATGAAAAAAAGACATGCTGAACTAAAAAGTAGATAAGCTGTTGCCAAAAATAGACATGTTGAAGTAAAAAGTGGACGATTTTATATGAAGGGTAGATATACTGAATTGCAATGTGGACAATTTTATAAGAAATGAAGATATATTTGAACTAAAAGGTGAACATATTTATACGAAAGATAAACATGCTGAATTAAAAGGTGTACAATTTTAAACAAAAAATATACATGCTGAATTAAACGGTGGATAATTTTATACAAAAGATAGACAAGTTGACCTAAGAAGGGTATAATTTTATATGAAAAATAGACATGCTGAATTAAACGGTGGACATTTTTGTACAAAAACTAGACATTGCACTAAAAGGTGAACAATTTTATACAAAAGTAGACATACTTAACTAAAAGGTGAACAATTTTAAATCAAAAGTGTTTTAATGCTAGTAAAAATAATCTAAAAAATGAGATTATATTAAAAAAAATTTATAAACTATATGTAATATTCTATTATTTTATAATACCCAGTGTGAGCGTCCACCCACACTGGGTTGTATGTGGGTGGTCTGCCCTGGACCCAAGCTACTTGCAGCGTATGAGCGTCACATTTTCGATCAATTCAGTAATGACCGAAAAAATTTGAAATAATATTTTTTTAATTGGATGAAAATTACAACGGATAAAATCCAATTACAGAAAGAGGAAGAGTTTTGAGTGGATCTCCACTCTGTTTAATACTAGGTTCGTCGTGCAGTTGTAGAGAGTAAATCTTGTTGTCTGTTGACGAGCTGAACCTGAAGTTTGATCTTCGAATATTCTTCTTACTCTCGTTTGAAGTTCACTGATAAAGTATGAAACTTTAAGCAATAGCTAACAATCTCTAAGAGATTAAAATTCTACTTGAACTCAGTAAGTGTTAGAATTTTCTGTCTTCTCTTTTCAGGCTGAAGTAAGGTGTTAAAAACTAAGAGTTTTATCAAGCCACAAAGCAAAAAGCCAAATACTCAATGTCAAAAAGCTGAACCCATCCCTTTAGCTATTCATAGTTATTTATAGGGATTTTTGGGGTGTAAATCCCCCTGAAATCTCTCCATAATGGGATTCATTCCCATTTTGTGAGAAAAACGTAGGTGTTAATTAACCCAATTGGTGGCTGTCATTTACAGCAGAAAATGTAGACTTCGTTCTGACGCGGGGCCCACAGGCTTGCAACTGTGTTGAAACGCAGAGCTTACATGCTCGCATTTGAGTTAAAACGCGAAGTTACTCAGACTCGTATTTGTGTTGAAATGCGACCCAGAGGTCTGTGTGTTGAAGAGTAACGCGACCATCGCGTTAAGCATAGAACGCGACCTTCGCGTTGCATTGTTAATGAAGCGTGACACTCGCATTTGTATGGAAACGCGACCATCGCGTTGGAGTGAGACCTGTGTTTGATATTGTCTTTAGTAATTTTAGACAGCCTAGAGAAACTCCTCCAAAGTTTTTGAAATCTCATGATTGACTGAGAAGGATTTTGAAATACTTTGGACTTCATCTTGATTTGGACCTTCGTGATTGGACCAGCAACCTTTTAAAATACCCGAGCTTAATCCTGTCTGAATTCTATTGTTCGTCTTTCTTGAACAAAGTTAAAGTCAGAACTTTTTGATAAGGTCATATCCCATCTTCTTCATCATACAGTGTAAATTTTACCGTAATGAGAGAATTGAGGAGACTCAAAACCGTCCTCAGAGCTTTTGCGAGTCATTGGCTCAGACTTGAATCTCTAAATAGGATTGACTTCTGACCCTTGTGTTTGGCTGGTACTTCAAAGAAGGCTTCGTGCTTGTCACTGGTCTTTTCATGCATCATAAAGGATGACCTTACGTGCATGATATCAAGACATCTATTACAGACAGAGGAACACTATCTACGTCAGTACTAGTATGCAGTACTGAATTAGAAGCTAACACAAAAAGATAAGCTAAATCTAAATTCTCATTAATAAACCACTCGCCTTCAACATTGGCGATGTTATTAAAATCGAGCTTATCAATGCTCGTTACAAGGGAGTTTAGCTCCCAGAGGCACTCTTCTTCTGGTTTTGGCTCAGTATCAGCTTCGTTGCTAGAGTCAGGGTCTTCTGGAAATGGATCATTATCAAGAGAATCTTGATAGAGAAGTGAATTTGTGAAGTAATTCTGTACCCCTTGAATGGATGCATTTAATGATCAACATTCTGACTACTCGTTCATTAGCATATTTCATAACCTGATGAAGGATGGACGAGACGATGAAATTACGAAGAATCTATGGGTCCCAAGAGTAGATTATATGACGTGTCTGCATTAATTGTAACACGTGACTTCTGACCTTAGGTCCTCGATCTGGCATTTAAGCTGATCTTTCCCATCGGTCTCGTGCCATTAGCGTTGAAGCTATAAACGGTTGTCTGGGTCGCACTCAGCCGGTAAGTGAGGATCCTCAGATGCTGCATAACAATGCGGGGCATAATGCTCAATGCAGACTCTGGATTAACCTGGATATGGCTCACTTTAGATGATCCTATATACCCTGTGTAATAAAGGGGTCTATCATTTTTTTTCTTTGATCTGCATATTGTCAGGTGTGAATGTTATGTAGGAGAAACGCTTGAAGGTCTGAAGACAGTATCTTTCATCCTCTTCTTTATGTCCATTTGGAATCTGAGCTATGAAAGCTTCTGAATCAGATAGAGCTTCTCTAAGAGCTTCTTTCATTGACTTGGAGAGTCTCAAAGCTCATAGAGAGTGATTCTGGCCGAGATATTGGCCAGCTAAGCCAAGATGTCGAAGTGAAAAGGAGTTGACGACCTTTCTGCTTTTGTCTTTTTGAAGAGTTTTGGTGAACCGAAACTCTTTCTGCTTCTCCACATATTGCTTCGTGGATTGCTTGGTTGCTTCTTTAGCCAGCTTGGATGAATTTGCCACCGCTTCATCATATTTTTTCAAGTAATGTTGGCCAAGTTTTTGCCACGAGCTGAGCACCCTGCTCTGCGGCGAGAACAATTCTCTCTTCTTCTAAATATGTGAGAGAATTTACACCGGTCTCTGTTTTTCTTAAGGAAGCGCACATCATATTGCAGGAAGATGTTCTTGCTTTGCCTTAGGACTTTTTATTGGTTACAGTAGTCCACTACTGGCTTTGGACGAGGTCGGGATGAACCCACATGATCTTCTTCGAGGAGTTGGGACAGGGACGAGACCCTTATCCTCCTAGTGGTGTGGATCACTCTCAGTTCCCCTTTCGGGATAGGAACCACTTAGGCTGGCACCGATGGGAGCTCTCTGCTAAATTGAAGGGACGTCATATTGGCCATCACCTTCTTCTGTTCCGAGCGAAGCTTGAGCACTTCAACATCAATTAGAGTCTGGAGTACGTCTTTGAAGGTGTAGCAGTTCTTAGTAGAATGTCTCACCATCACATAGTACAAGTAGTAGTTGGAGTCGTCTGTCTACCCCACCTCTTTAGGGCGTCGTGCCTCTGGTAGCTTGAGCTTTTTGCTTTTGGGAAGCACTTAGATAGGGAGAGAACATGCTCATCCTTTAGGAGTATTGCTTGTAGGCTCGCATTTATTATGAAGAATTGCCTCCTCTTGTCGGCTTGGGCTTAGAAGGAGACTTAGCCTCAGTTGTCAGAGTATCCTTTCTCCTTGTTGAGAAGATAATTCTGGGGCGCGTCGCATTGTTTTCTCTGGTCTCGACTTACTTTTCTTCAGCCTTAACCCTTGCGACAATCTCCTCCACATGTTCGCCTTGAAGCACCAGCTGCTTCCAAGTGCAATACTTGATCACTCTCATCTGGTCTAGGAGCACGATTTGTAGATTATGGCGGCAAGTATCCACCAATGTAGACTGCGTCATACCACTTGGATATCAGAACACCATACTCTAAAATTTCTCCATAAACATCTTGATAGACTCCCTTTCTTCTACTCGTAGCTATGAGAGTGGAGACGAAACTTCGGTGTCGTCTTCAAAGAAGTGGGCCAAAAGAGCTTCTCCATATTAGCTCAATTCTTGATGGAGCCTGCAGGAAGCTTCATGAACTATTCAAAGGCAACCCCCTTGAGGGTGTCAATGAACAAACGAGTCATGATAACGTCGTTCGATACTATGTTCCCAGTTTGAAACTTGAAGTAGTATATGTTTTTGATTCAGGGAACTTTGCCGTCAAAGGTCTACAAGGTGGGCGCTTTGAATTTGGGGGGGGGATAAAGAGCAACATCCCACTCGGTCGGGTACGGTCGGACTACTCCCCACCTCTTGGAGGTTGGCCTTCAGACGTTTCTCAAGTCCATTCATCCTTTTGGAGTGACGGGCTTCATTTTCAGAACTGTCCTCTTCAAATGAAGATTTGGAGATTTAGAATTGAGTTGTACTCACTCTCAATTTTCTCAGAGGAAGAGATTTTTCCCTACTTTTGTTCCCCCTTGTTCTTACTGGAGGAAGCATTAGGCTTGGACCCTTCGACTTCTTCTTTTGGTTTGTCACCAACTGAGTTATCATCTCCTTGAGATCGTTGATAGACTCTTGTTGAACTCAAAGTGTCTCTTGTTGCTCTTTCTGCACTTGAGCTTGTTTCTTGATCCTCTTAGCCACCTATTATAGAGTATTGGCCATATATTGGCCATATATGCGAATGCCTCTTTTTTATATAAGAGTTAGAAGACTGAGATTCTGTTATAGAGGAGTGCTCATCACTTACTTTAATCCCCCTGGCCAAGGCATTGTAGTCCACCAGGGCTATAGCTCCAGTCCGAATACGGGTACATTGATAAATTCCTTTATGTTCGGTCAATATTTCTTTCAAACTTGAGGAACGTTCAATATCGGACTCAAGCCTGCTTCCCCTTTGACTTACTTGGTGTAATGCTTGGACTCACCAGTTGGAAGTCACCTCGGGGTATTCAATGTCGAAGAACGACTTCTTCATGTGGGATGCCTCTTAGCTGAGTTAGAGGGTGGAGGGGCGCTGACAACTGGTTGAAGACCGACGGTCTGCTCATATGAGAACTGCAGTGGCACTCAGAAAGTAATGTCGTGAGGAGCCGTTCACAACAGCATTGAGGAGTGATGTGATGAACACTCCTTTTCAGAGTCAGGTATCCCTCAGATCTATTACAGGGGAATCTGAAGAACTAGCCTTGAATAATCACTAAGCTCGATTAGCAATTTTTGGTTGCTCACTCACGACAAGAATGAAAGTTTTATCCGTCTTTCGGTTGATTTTGACTAGTATACCACTGAGGTGGTGAAAAACGACGATGCAGGCGCGACGAAGGAGGGTTAAAGATTTGCTGAAGGAGGAGGAGGGAGGGGGAAAGAAGGGGGGGGGAGGGTGGTGGTGAGGAAGGGGGGTGGGGGGGGGGGAGGCGTCTCTCTCTCTCTCTCTCTCTCACATGCGGGAGAGAAAGCAGAAGAAGATAGACAGACAAGACGGACAATTTCGCTCAGGAGTCACGAGAAATCTCCTCGCTTCGCTCATCGGTTTTGATTAGGTTGACTCAACAGCTGAGGTTTTTTTTTCCTTTTTTTTCTTTTTAGGATTTTGAATACGTCCCTAACAAATATTGAAATTAGATATTAGTTTTCCACAAATTCATATTTGTATAGAACAATGTTGTTCTCACTGTATATTTTGGACTCGAAACGAACTAAAGAGAGTAAAATATGACTCTATCTTAAAAAAAATTGTGTGCAATACCGAGAAATTAGATATATATGTATAATTCTCTTGAGTCTAGTTGTAGGGCGTGTTTGTTTCGCCGCAAAACGCAAGTCGTAAAACTTCTTTTCCATTTTTCGTTGTTTTGTTTCGCTGAAAACAAGTTACAAAATGCAACTCTTCTTTTCCCACTTGCAGTTGCTACAGTTAAATTTGTGGTCATATAAATCTCACTTTTACACTCATATTTTCCCACTTGCAGTTGCTACAGTTAATTTTGTGGTCATGTAACACTCACTTTTACACTCATATTTTCTCACTTGCAGTTGTTACAGTTAATTTTGAGAGTTACATGTCACAAAATTAACTGTAGCAACTGTAAGTGGGAAAATATGAGTGTAAAAGTGAGATTTACATGACCACAAATTTAACTGTAACAACTGCAAGTGGGAAAAGAAGAGTTGCATTTTGCAACTTGTTTTTCAGCGAAACACAACGGAAAATGGAAAAGAAGTTTTACGACTTGCATTTTGCGGCGAAACAAACACGCCCGTAGTCCATTGGTAACTAAGCATTGCTCAAGTGACATTACATTTCTTTGCCTTGTGAGAAGTTCTAGGTATGAATATCCCTATCGCCGATGGGTAAGAGGATTTTGAACTAAATTTGCAAGATACAATAAAAAGTGTATTCCAGAGTGATTCGACTTCACAACGTACAACAGCCCGATTAGCAGTTCTTGGTTGCTCACTCACGACAAGAATGAAAAGTTTTGTCCGTCTTTGACCCATGATTCATGAGCTGCTTTACCTCCTTAACGTCCATAATTACCTGGAACATAGTGAGCTTGCTTTGTGTCTAACAACAGTCACTTTCTTTTTACACTGAGAATGAAGAATTTTGTCAGGCTCATACCTAGATCTCAACAAAGCCAAGAATGGTACAGCATGAGAGGGCAGCCATCGTTCGCAGAACGCAGTTACACACGAACATAGCCGCCATTTGCGGTTACATACAGCTCAAATTGGCAGGTTGATGACTTAACTGGCACACACGGCAAATGACAAAAATTCTGTGCCTGAGACACTTGAGGGTACACGCTACCTCCCAATAGACCATTGTTGATTCAACCTTTCTTCTGCACGTGTATATAAGTTGCTTAACTGAAAGCTTAGGACCTTGTAGATGAAATGAATAATGTACAATATACACATTATAGAATGGAGAAAACAAGAAGAAATGTGCTTCCAAGAGGTGTGAGTAAAAGTGAAAGGCCAAGGATCGGTTCGAAATATACAATTGGTTCAGAAGCATCACCTTTACCTATATGTGCCATATGCCTTCCTCCACGCCGCTTACTAGTAATTTACAAGATGTAAGCAAAAACTGGTTCCAGAGAACACAAAGGACAGACAGCAGATTTTAGGGACTTTTGGTGGATAAGCCTCGTCTGAATCCAGAATCTTTGATCTCTGCACTATATAATCTGAGACTGCGAAAGGATAGTGATTCAAAGGATCTCTGACAAAGCCCCCCAAAATTTTTGCTTTCCCTTTTCTGCTTTTACTCATAATTTCAGCTGTACAAGTTTCACAGAACCATCTCCACCGCATGTGAGGAAACCATGAGAATGAACCTGGATATCTGTGACGGCAGCCTACAACAGTGCACTCATGAGCAGAGATTGTATTGGAACAAAGACAGTGTAATTATTAAAAATATCACTTTGTAATAATGCTGCAAAGAATTATTACCCTAACAACTCCACCAATGCTTCTAGAGTTTGGCTGAAGAAAAGTGTGCCGATCATGCATCTTCTGCCAATGGAAAACTAACTGGGACCTCTTTGCGTCCCAAAGCTTCACATCGCCATCTTTGCTCCCAGTTAAGAACAGGCTTGTATTTGGGATGGTTGACACCTTGGTAATACTTCCTTTAATTCACACCAAGTAAAAAAAGAATTAGTAGAAACCATACTGTCCAAGAAGAAGAGCATACAGACCAGGCATAGACTTTACCTAAATGAGCCCTTGGTATATACCAGAGCATTCCATTGTCATGCATGGTAGTAGAGTTGAGGTCCTGTTGGCTAGACTTCTTATTACACTTGGTCTTCCCCGTTGCTATGAAGCGGAAGTCATGCAGCCCAACATCACCACTTTTCCCCCTGTGACAATTAGTGGTGAAATAGAACCGCTTCCAATGTCATTATCAAAGACGGACAGAGAGCGAGCCCCACCTGCATATGGGAAAGGTAAAATTTTATTTAGATGATATTCTTGTAGGAGATGAGATCGGTACTATCACATCATCTTTGCTGCAGTTCATACATGAATATTCAGTAACTCAAACAATAAGTAAATTTAACCCAACAAGGAATTGTTACAGTAGCAAAGAGAACGAGAACTGATCACTTACACCGTACTTTTAGCACTGTACTTGTGTTCAACAATATCTACATTTTAAATGCTCCTGTTTCAGTTCATAAAGTGAGGATACACAATCTGTTTAGAGTGGCATCAAGCTTATATGAGTCCCAAAATGAATCTTTGGGGGAGAGCAACTGAAAAGAAACGTCTATTTGTGAAAGTATAAGGGAAAATAAACTAGGGTGAGAATAATGAATGAGAGAGAGAGAGAGAGAGAGAGAGAGAGAGAGAGAGATTCTCTGTCACCATAGGCTTTCATCAAGAATCAACATTAAATCCTATCTCTTTGTATTAGTATACTAGATGTTTATCTCTTTGTATTGGTGTGTTCACGAAGAAATTTCATGTGTATATTATTTGTTGATGATTAGGTGTATAATAATAGTTGATGGAGACTAGGAAAGGAATAAGTTCCAAAGTAGAAAGTAGAGAGAAACTTTAGAATCTAAATATTTTATAATTAGTAAGGGAAAAATAGAATATATGGATGTAAATTTAGTAAAACTGTGAGAAAGAATGAGTGAATAATAGAAATTGATGATCAAAAAACATCTGAGTGTCTAATCATTCATGGAGATGGTGGGATTGAAAAGATATGATTCTTAAATCAAAGGGGGATGATCAAAGAGAAGAAGCTCTCACAAATTTTATGTATTCATGGAATACTCATGAAATAAATTGAAGAAAAGATTCTGTAAACAACTATAAAACCTGCAATGCTCTATGTATGGTTCAGGGTGTCACACAATTAAGAAACATGCTAAAAAAAATGAGGGTAACAGAAATAAGAAATGGAAATGGATTAGTTGCAACATATTAAGAGGCATGATAAGAAACGAATGCATCTACAAGAAATTAGAGATTCCTCACATTGAAGATAAAATGAGGGAGAATCAATTAAGATAGCTTGGGTATGTGTAACAAAGGCCAATAAGCTGTCGGTTAGGGGGAAAAAATGATAGGATCATACTCAATGGAGAAATGACGAAAAGAGGGAGGCCTAAATGAACTTGGGGGCAATGAAGAAGGATATAATGACGCTTCGTTTAATTGAGCAGATGGGCTCAACAGAGATGAATGGAAGAACAGAGATGATGGAAGAACAGGATTATGTAGCCAGTTCTAAAAATTTGGGGCATTGTTGTTGTTGTTGTTGTTGTTGTTGTCATCCAAATCATGGAAACCCAATAGAGCCATCAGGTTTGAAAAGTAAAACCTAGATAATCTGCCACGCTCATTGCACGCTAGCATCTACTGATGTTGAAAGCCCCAACCGTTATTCTCTTGAGCACATTCTTTCATTTGCATAGCAAAAACTAAATATCTTCCACATTTTTATTTGCATTGCATTCCACCTCTGCTAGTCGCTTGTTAGTTTCTGGGAGCTCACTTATATCAATGCGCTTCAAAAGAATGAATGGTCTGGATGTTTAAAAGTTATGAAGCTGCAGACCTAGTGAAAACAATAGGATCACCATACTCCTCTATGGACATAGTAGTTTTTAATCAGACTGATATTCTTTGATTCAGTTATACATGAATCATACACCACACACTCGATCTTTAAGGACATTTAATTTATGATAAACAAAAGAAAAATAGATATTTACAGCACAAGCAATTTAATCAAGATCAAAAAATGGCTGATGCTTAAAGAAGTTTTAGTACTTTAAGTACAGATAATCCGACAACTTAAATGTCTTAAAGAACATTATCCATAGTTGAATCAAGAAATAACGGCACAGTTGGTAGTTTAGACCCTAGTGAAAGGTCCTAGGAAGAATAGGGAAACTAGACACCTAAGATCTAACCAAAGGCATCAAGAAACAATAAATTACCAAGGGCGGCGAGACGACTGGTAAAAATATTTGTTAATCTGTAAAAAATCATGAAAAGAAATGGGGGAATGCTAGAAGGAATATGAAACACAAAATGTAGGAGGCAAGAACTCCAAAGAATTCAGAAAGTTTTCTGGACTAAATAGTTCCCTTCTTCTATACATGTTCCAACAATAATATATGAAGTCTTTTATCAATAATTAATTATACAGTAAAGAAGCTTATGACAGATTGAAGATGACCAAATATATTTGAACACATTGAGATTGAGTAGGTCCCCATACATATAGCCAAAGGGTCACAACAGCTTTAAATAAAAAGTTACCAATTGAAATTTGGATAAATATATACAGAGGAAGAGAGCACGAAAGCATTTGGGTTGTCAATGATGCAGAGTGTAAGCCTCAAGGGGTAAGATACATATTCATATTTAAATAGCCATGTGAGCTAGATGAGTGTTGAATAAACAAAATCTAACTTGACGTGTTCTCAAATTTGCATAGATCGCAAAAAGATTATAAGGAATTGTTTTCGAACTGCAAATACTACAAAAAAAATTCTGGCTGAATAGTTTCCTTCCTGTATATTATGTTTCTACAATAATATAATAAGTCCTTTATTGCTAATTCATCGTAAAATAGTAAAGAAGCTTACAACAGATTGAAGACGATAAATATATTTAAGCATAAATAAATGACTAGACAATTGAGACTTGGTAGGTCCCCTAGGATAGAAGCCAAGGGACACAAACAGCTTTATTTAGAAAAGTAACCAATTAATTTTGGATCAATGTATATATACAGAGGCAGAGCAAGAAAGCATTTGGGTTCTCAACGAAGCAGAGTGTACTCAAGGTGTAAGATAATATCCATCTATATAAAAGTCATGTGAGTCACACAAGCATTTAATAAACAAAATCTGACTAAACATACTCTAGAATTTGTATAAATCTTAAAAAAATTTACCAGGAATTGTTTTAGAATACATGCGTATTAACAGTGATCCAATAATCAATGTTGCCAAATTATTCAAAAGTAATAAGAATATTGTCCAATCGTTTCCCGGTGAGGTATTGGGTTTACTCCAGGAAATTACATTCACTAATAATGAAAATAATCGTATATTTCTTTTTCCCACAGAAAGATAAAATATTAGGCGTCCAAACATGTGAAAGTCTTTGCTTAGGATGTATTGCTTCATTTTATATATCGTCTCGTGGAAGCCCAAAGAGAGACCTTAGGAGTCTAGCTCAAAGGAAGAAGTGGAAGAAGGGCTTTGCCTTTATTGAAGTTATAAATTTTGCAACTTTAGATCCATGTAACTTAGGATGAGCCTGATAGATTCAGGACACTTAATATTGTTTATTTCATTATTTCAATATGTTTTTTCAGGCAGAGATTGTGGGGTAAACCATCCTAATCTAGTTCTTAAAATTCGGGCTCCCTGTCATTTTTCTTATAGTCCTACACATTCTTAGGGACAAGACATCTATTGCTTCCTTTTACGTACATAAGTATTATATATGCTTTCTTAGGGACCAACACATTTCTTTCTTCCTTTTACTTCAACTCTATGAACACCTGGATGCTAGGCACATGGACTACTGATGTTTGTGGATGCCCATCCTTCTACTGATTCCTGAGCTGATTGTACAATTAAGGTGATGGGCTACAATTCCCCTTTCGGTTGCTTTCTTTTTGAATGATCCAGCCAAGGATACACTTTCATGCTGGATATAAGCTTAATGCAAAGTGCAGGTCCATGGCTGACCCCAATTTTAAGGTTGTTCGGCGGGTGTTCCATTCCGGGGTCATAGAAAACTATTTTTTATAACTAGGGTTAGGGGAGAGCATTCGTTGAGTAAAACTGATCAAACCGACCGAACGGCAGATGATCGGCCGGTTCGGTTCGGTTTTTTACAAAGCGGTGCGGTAGCGATTTAATATTTGGTGTATTTCAATTTACACAGTTTGGTTTCGGTTTCGCAGTTTTGTAAACCAAACCAATCAAAAACCGAATGCGGGCCCCCCCCCAAAAAAAAGCCTTTCACGTGTGTGTTGGGTGCCTTTCACGTCACCCCACCCCCCCCCCCCCACCCAAAAAAAAAAAAAAACAAAAAAAGAAAAGCCTTTTATTCCCTCTCATCTCCCTCTCTCTCCCCCTCTAGGCTCTACTCTCTACTCTAGCGCTAAATCTCTCGCCTTTCACGATGACGGGCGCTCCTCCTCGTCTCCGATCACAATTTCCGACAATGGATCGCTCCTCCTCGTCTCCCCCATCGATCGCTCCTCCTCCTTGTCTCCGATCTTGATCTCCGACGATGATCGCTCCTCTTCCTCCTCATCTCTCCATCGATCGTCTCCCCATCGGATGCTGTCATGTTTAAAACCTCCTAACTTTGCTCTCTCCACCGATTATCGAAAATCTCCCCTCACTCTTCCCAAGGATTTCATCTGCCCTCAAAATCCGAAGGTGAGATTTTTATTTTATTAATATTTCAATCGAAATTCAATCTTTTGCTCTATTCTCTTCACTGATTCATTTCCCGTTTCTTGAAATTTTCATCTCTGATTCTTTGCTAAGGATCTTTTCTTGTTGTTTCTGATTTGGGACGAAAATGGTTTTACCCCGTGCTTTGAGGATATATATCTTTTGTTTTTCTTTGAGTTTCCAGTTGTGTTGGTTTCAATTAATGCCTCATAATAGCGTTATCCTTAATGTTGTGATGCGGTATTTGATTTCGGAGCGAATGTCGTCACCACAGTTGCCATCTAGGGTAAATATTTCGACTAACTTTCTTTGATAATTTATGTGACCAGTGCAATTTGATCAGATGAGATGACAAAATATTACAGTTGCACTATTTATTTTTTTTGGGCAATTTTGTGAAGGATACTCTGACAAAAATTGAAGCCCAAAGTAGTTGGACCTTAGGCCCAAACCGCAAAACCGAACCGAAATCGGACTGCAAAATTCAGTGCGCTTTCAGTTCGGTTTGGACTGAGATCAGTTCGGTTTGGAGCGGTTAGGAGCATTGTTCGGTTCGGTGCGGTTTGGAATTTTTTGAGAAAAACCGCACCACACCGCCCGCTGCTCAGCCCTAACTAGGGTACTCAGAATTGCCATAGACAGATGTTTCATGAGCTTACTAAGAAACTACTGAAATACAATATCCTTCATAGACATACCCGCAATGTAGCACATTATGGATTTTGAACCATTCTCCCAGACAAAAACTGTTAAAAAGTATGGACCATCATGAGTGAAAGGGCATGCATGTCAAGTGTGTGCATGTCAAGAAATACAAGCAAATTCAAAATATCTCCATGCTAGACTTGTTTGCTTGGTCTTATGTGGTGCCTGCAGTTACTGCACCTCGTACATTAAAAAATGAGCTTGTGCCTGGCTAATGTTGAGTTTCAAAATTCCCACGCTTGAAAACCAATATCACCAACATGAATTAGACATATTACCCATATATTAATTACTTTTATGAAGGTTACCCGAACTGCAGTATTCCTGAATGATAACTGTATTATACTCTAATTAGAGATGGTACCTGAGAGGGATGTCAGGTCAAGAGTCTGGACCTTAGATAAGGAAGATACTGCAGCAACATCTTAACCCTCTCAAGTGCACTTTTTCCCACTCTCCCTTAAGTATTCCTACAAACTTGTTACGGGTGTATCTGGTTGCTTATGATAAGTGCTTTCATGGCTAAAGCAAATAACTGATTTTTGGGTAATTTGTAAAGAAACCCTCAAGGTTTCAAAATCTAACACAGAAACCACCTGAGATTTAAAAATGAGCACATTACCCCCTGATGTTTGAAACCTTCAACTTTGATAGTTTCATTGAGTCATGTGATTGTCACGTTGAAGCTGAATATAAGAAGAAAGAGGGGAGGAACCAATAAGATTTATAATGGGTTCAGCACAAAATGGAGCCTTTCTGTGAGTTTTTCCCTCTCCATTTTTTACCTTTCCCTCTTTCATCTCTGTCAATTTTTTCATGTTTTTTTGTTTTTTTTTTTGGCAGATTCTTCAAGCTCGACAAACCCTCATCAATGCAACTGTGGAAATGAAGACAAAATGAGGCATCTACTACTGAAAAGAATTCAGAGAGATTATTCTACAATTGGAAAAATGGAAAATGCAAGTCTTCTAGGTGGGAGGATCAATTGATGACAAAGAGATCTAGGGTTGGGTCCAGATGGTGGTTTCATTGGAGATAGGCTGGATATTAAAGTATAAATGAAAAAATTCATAATAAGAAACTTTCAGCTTGATGGTTTTTAAGGGACAAAGATGTCAGCTTAGCCTAAACTTTAACACCGTTAAGCTTCATGTGGGCCAGGTAAGACATCGTCGAAGGGGGGGGGGGGGGGGGGTGCGCGGTGGGGGGTAATATGCTCATTTTTAAAACTCAAGGGGTTTCTCTATAAACTAACATTTTCTTGGAAAAATTGTATGTTTGGTACTCTATTTTAAAAAGCGGTTTTTAGAAAAGCACAATTCAACAAGCTATGGTTTGGACAAGCCAGATTTTCTAGCTTCTCTCAATTGTGGAAGCTAACATCCCACACATGTGATCTACCCATGTTTTCCCACTAGCATGATCATTCATGCAATCTATTTCAAAACTCAAATTTAAGCTTTTTCTCCTTTTTTTTTTTATGAATGTCATCTAAACTTGCTCTCTGACACATCCATAACTATCCAAACTCCTCCAGACAAATCTATTTCAACTATTAATCTTTCTTGATAAGCACTTTCAGTTTTAAAAGTACCAAACACCTTACTATGTACAGGTTTCTTTTCTAGGAAGCACTTTTGGGTGAGTACATTAAAAGGACTTATATATAAGCATAAGCAAAGGTAAACACACACTAAAAGAAAATGTCCATCCATTTTTCTTAATTCTTAAAAACATGAAAAAGTTCCGAAACATAAATGCCATTTCAAAATATTTGGATGTCTGCATATGCGCTATACCTTCGTGGCACATAAGAGAAGCTTGAGATGTGACTGGTGGAGCCAACGTGTCCCATACAACAACATTAACACCATTGGCACTGCAACCAGCTGCAGCAAGAATTGATCCACTTGCGGCCACATATGCAACATCACTAAAACCATTACGACTGTATTAGTCATGATAAGCAAACAATGATGATGAAAAATAAAAATATAATTGATAAATTTGTTTGCAAAATGCATAACTACGTACGATGCGTGGTTACTGAAACAGAAGGATGATTCTGTAGGATAGACATTGCTCCTTCCTCCAACCTCGAGTTGCCATGTGCAAACAGTTCCATCTAATGCAGCTGAAGCAAACCTGTGTCCACAATGATCGAATTGCAAGGAAGATATAGATGCAAGTGCATAAGGTGGAGGGACATTAGCAGCAGGAAGAACACCATAGGTTGCTGCAGCTCTGTCCTTACCGAACTGCAAAGTTCACCATCAGCAAAGAATACAAAACTGTATGAAAAAAAATTCTGAAAAAAACATTACAGAGTAGATATCTACGTTAGGAAAAATAAGACAGGAGAAAGACTTTCTTGATATGGTAAATCTAAAATATCCCCAACCTTTTACATGTTAGAAGTGCTCGATAAAAGTGTCAATAGATCGTTCATACTAAGGGTGTAAGAGAATTTAGAGTTGAGCGGTCCTTTTTCCATCATAACATGGTATCGGAGAGATGCCTTTGGACACCGTGATTATCTTCTCATCTCCCATCCATCTCCACCGCCACCATCATTATCTTCTCATATCACCTCATCTTTCGTCATCCATCCATGCTACCCCCTCAACCATCTAATGCAGCCATCACTTGCTTGGACTGTTGGACATTGCCGCCTCAATTTCTATCTTTCCCGCCTCCACCCAACAAAACAAAACGAAAAATCTGATTGCTATTCATCTGTTATTGCTGTACATCACACAGTTGATCTGCAAATATTTTTCATCATCGACCTTGACGCAATTACTTTTCATCATTGACCTTGATGCTTCTTTCTGACTTCAATCAGCCCTCGTTTTTCCCTTGCCAGTTCTTACCTCTCCTCCGTTCCTCTCTTTTCTTCTTGGATCTGGTTTGCTTTAATCAGATCTGATCTGATTCCAAAAGGCGGGGAAACAAGAAACATTAAAAAAGTCTCTATTTACTATCCTGTCCTTCTCTCATTCCCTTTCTTCACCCCATTTGCCAGCATGGCTGTTATTAAGATCATAAAGATCTTGTTGGAATCCAAATGACTAGTATGAAGTTGAATGGTAAAAAATTATTATTATAGGAAAAACATGTGCGAGTCTTTCTGGTGTAAAAAGAAATATGAAGGTTACATTTGGAAAACCATCATCTGAACCTATAAATAATGGGAACTGAGACAAATATTTGGTGATGACTTAGCTGGAGAATAGTATGGAGCTAACAGTCTAACTAATGAGGACATCATGCCAGTTACCAGTTGTCTTTTCATGCCTTACCTTATTTTGAGATGTGTTTTGTCTATTTTTGCTTTTAATACCATATCGGTTATCTCCAAGAAGTTCACTTTGTAAGAGTCTATATAAAGAGGCTTAACTCAATGAATAAGTAGACAATAAATAATTAAAAAAATTTCTAATTAAAATTCTCTTGAGAATGCTCTTGAGTTTCAGATGCGAAGCCCGTGATGCAGGGGGTGTGAAACCCGTGTAAGGGTGCAAACATGGTTCGGTTCAAAGTCGCGGTCTCGGTCACCAACTCCGCCGGAACCGAGACGGCTCAGTCTAAGCGACTCGGATCGGACTTGGACGATACGCGCAAAACGCTACATAGAAAGCTCAAAAAATTATGAAAAAATCATGACAAATCGTAAAAAAATGTAGACATCAAAATTCAAGTATCACATGTCCAAAACAAATTTGTTTTGAGGGGGTAATTGGGGAAATATAATGATTTCGGAGTGAATTCAGAAATATAAAAAATTTAAGGAAAAAACCCAAAATTAAAAAAAAGAAAAGAATAAATGAGAGAGTCTCCCTCCCTCTGGCTCTCTCTCATCTCTCTCCCTCTCCCTTCTCTCTACTCTCTCCCTCTGGCTCTCTCTCTCCCTCTCTCACGTCTCTCCCCTTCTCCCTCTCCCTCTCTCCCCCTCTCTAGTCTCTCCCTCTCTCTCGTCTCCCCTTTCCTCTTTCTGTCTCTCTCCCTCTCTCCCGGGCGGTGGCAGCGGGCAGGAGTAGACGACAAAGGCGGGGGAGAGATCAAGCGAAGCAGGCAACGACGACGCAGGCAGCGGCAGCAAGCGGCCAGGCAGCGAAAGAGGGGGAGCCCTAAATCCCAATTAAGTTTGGATTTTTTTTTAATCGAATCGGCCCTGACTCGGACCTGACGCGGTCGAGTCAGTCCGAGTCGTATCGTGACTCGGCCGAGTCAACTCCGAGTCGAGACTGATTCGGTCGTTTCTGAGTAGATCCTTCAAATCGGGTCTCGGACTCGTCTCGACCGAGTCTTTGAACCGTGGGTGCGAAGCCCTTATCTGGTTCTTTCTCCAGCCCTAATCTCTCTTTTCATTTATTTCTTGAAAACATAGTTTTTCCTTTTTATTTGTATTCGAAGGTGATTGCGAAACCTGTATTACATCAATTTGGTATCAGAGCTTTGGTCCTAATCCCTTTCGAATTTCTTCTCTTCCCTAAATCCTAGATCTAGATCTACTTCGCAAAAAAAGAAAGAAAGAAAGAAAACAGAAGAAAAAAATTGTATTGTTCACGTGAACAGTAACCGCCTGGTTACTGTTCCTGTGAACAATGAACAGTAAGTTACTGTTCTTTCTTTTCCCCTCAAACCCCAAAACTCGTCCATTCTGAGCTCGTTTCAAGCCCGATTCGAGCCGTTTTCGAACAGCGGATTCGTGGAGAGCAACACTACACATCTACAGCCTTCATATCCTGATTCAAGCTTCAATCGTTTACCAGATTCAACTCAGTAAATCAGCACACCACAGTCCGAGCTTGTTTCTGCCCCGATTTGTGCGATTCTCGAGGTAGCCATCTTTCACTTCTTATCACCGCTGTCCAGAAATCTTGTGAGTGATTTCAACTCTTCAATGTGAGTATTTCTCCAAGAAATCTTAGAGGATTTTTGCATTTGGGTGTGAACAACCCACCCTCAGGTGATATCCTAACTTGACCTGAATCGTTAACTGTTAGATTACTTGCAACTACTATATGGATTGCTATAATTTGTTGGTTGAAATGCTATTTGCTTCGAACTAGTGGTTGTATCAGCATATATCGCTTTTCATCATTTTAGGAATGCATTTTTCTTTACATGTAGAACTTAAACTTTAGGGTATTTTGTTTATTTAGTACATACATTTAGTTCACTTGACTCTAGGGTTCTCCACTGTAATTGTTTGTTTACTTGAGCCATCATGACTAGTCAACATTATAGGGACCCCCACTTAGACCAGCTACACAACCTCCATCAGGGTTATATGTCCGTTCATGATTACATTGCCATATTTAAGGACTTAATCCATCGTAGTGAAGTGAGAGAGCACCCTTCTAAGACTGTAACTAAGTTTGTTTGGGGTTTACGAGCTAAAATAAAACGTGCTATGATTATTGGCCCCTATGACTTAGACACTATTGAAGAGGCCTTTGATGTCGCATTAAGCTTGGACTTGACTTTCAAAACGCTAGTCAATGTTAAGACCAGGTGCTCTAAATATGAGGGATATGGACATTATGATTATCAGTGTCCTTCAGAGAGTCAACATATTAGAATTGTGTCTAGTGATGAAGTTGGCCTCTCAAGGGTTATTGTGAAAATCCACATTCCTTCCAATATTGTTAGTATAATTGAAGACACAGCAACTGGTGCCGACACACTGGTTATTGATGAAATTCACATGTCTGATAATGCTAGTGATGAAAATGAGAAAGTTGAGCCTACTACATTGCATTTGCCAGTTGCATATATTAATGATATCACTAAGCCGAAATTTGCAATGATACCCATAAATTTGTTGTGCACCCGTATAGTACTTTGCAGGAATTTGTGGTTGATAATAAAGTGATGGTTACGAGTCACTCTGAGGCTGTGAGGAAGTTGCACGCTTGGCGTAAAAATTTTGATAAGGCTCTGAAGAGGATTGCTTCCATTGCTTATGAGTTAGATAGCCCATGTGATCCTGGTATCAGCTCCGCCTTCAGCAGAAATGATGCGCCTTGGTTTACTCTCTATGCTTTGATTGAGCTGTCATCTTTCATAGCCGACCCGTCACGGAAACTAGCTCCACCTCCACCACCATGGTATAAACGTGACGTACCAGTGTTGCGGCACGACTACCACCTTGGCCCGATTGAGATGCTTCGTGAGGAGAGTCCTCACTCGACAGGGTCGAGTTTCTCCTACCCCGAGGGAATTGATGAGGACATCACGCCAGTTGCCAGTTGTCTTTTCATGCCTTACCTTATTTGAGATGTGTGTTTTATCTATTTTTGCTTTTAATACCATATCGGTTATATCCGAGAAGTTCACTTTGTAAGAGTTTATATAAAGAGGCTCAACTCAATAAATAAGTAGACATGAATAATTAAAACTTTTTTCAGTTAAAATTCTCTTGAAAGTGCTCTTGAGTTTTGGGTGCGAAGCCCGTGGTGCGAGGGGTGTGAAGCCTACGTAAGGGGTGCGAAGCTCAAAATTATCTAATTTTTTCTCCAACCCTAATCTCTCTTTTCATTTTATTTCTTGAAACCCTAGTTTTTCCTTTTTATTTATATTCGAAGGAGATTATGATCATGTATTACATCACTAACACTTCATGTTTCTGGACACTGCAAAGAACCAACTCTACAAAGAATAATGCTTCAAAGGTGTTTGACGTGTATGAAGACATTTTCACTCTCCGACAAAGAGATAGGAGTTTGGAAGATTCCGGTTAATTCAAAGGTATAACTGATGAGCTTAATTAATATCATCTAGTTATTGACATTAATTAATATCATCTAGTTACCATTGACACCATAATGCTTAAAAAACAGAGTAAAGACGTATGCAAGTTTCTTTGTGACCTGAGTTCTCTTATGGAGCTATGAGGTCATATTCTAGCAGAAGGGGTATTCCCATTCTTCAGAATGTGCTTTCACGACCATCACTTTATCAGGATTGGCAAATCCGCAATGTAACATGACATAGTCAGTTCGTTTGTTACCTCTAGTGGTCAAATAGGTCATCTTTTTACTAGAGTTTTGTCAAGAAAATTTTCTTCTATGTAATAAGTGGGCATTGTTGACATCTACGACACAGCTTAAAAAGTATTAAGAGTGAGTTTTTAGGGCTGAACCGTCTCTTTTCCATCGTAAGAGGTCACAATAAACTGCCAGCTAGTAAACTAATTATGATAAGAAATAGGAAATCTGGCGAGGAGTCATATGAGAGGCTTCAAATAGGTAACAATTGGAAAGAAAACATCTTTAAGAGTTACTTAAGGTTGACTATATCTTAGAGCCAGCATCACTCTGGTATTAATGTACTACTTACTATGTTTATTATCTTAATCATAGAAATGTACTAAATATTCTATAGTGTAGCTTTATATTAGGATTTACCATGTCAAAAAACATTTTCCAGAATAGCATAAGTGATAGACAATTCTTCATTGAAATTTCAAAACTTCTCTTTGTAACGTCGCATATATTAATATGATTAAAGCACGACTCTCGAACATAGACGGTCTGTTCATCTTCCTCTCCTTAAGATGATACACTAAAGAGTCCATAATTTGAGTACTAAAACTTAAAATCGCCATACATAGATATGGTTGGCTGAACTCCAGCATCTCCTTTACCCTTTGCTCATAAATGTTTGGTGACATAGATAAGGTTCAACATAGGTTATAACCACAACCTATGTTAATAATCTACCTTGGATCATTGAGTAAAATTCAACTTATGGCAATAATCTGCGGTGAGAATACACAAACCTTCTCGAGTAAATCCATCGGCAACTATAATTACCATAAACTCCAAACATCAAACTGTAACAAGACTATTGGCCGATATTGTTACCAAAGCCAAGATTTTAAACCATGCTGCTAACTCAGTTAAGAATCAGAGTCACGCTGTGACAAGTTTGTGAGGGTGCAGTGAGGATAAAAACAAAGCAAAGAGATTGTGATAGGAAGGAGATGAGAGGAGTTGATCTTGCCTGATTCTATGCGAGGATTGGAAAGAGTTGGGATAGTTGGAGAGTCTAAAATAATGAAAGCAAGTGATGATGACGTGAGATCAGTGGGGAGATGTGATTGACACTGAAATCTCAATGAGAAGGGATCAAAGGCAATGTCTTGGCGAGGAAAGGAATTGACAGAAAATGTTCCTCAAGCCAGAGCATATACATTGTATTGACTCCTGTCTTTCCAAGAGGCTTTGTAAGTAAATCTGTCAGTTGATTAACTAAAGACACGCGTCGAGTCTGAAAAATCTTGTCCCCCACAACCTTTTATCAGCAGTCCACCTCTATATGCTTTGTACATTCATGAAAAACAAGATTATCAGCAATATAAAAGGTAGCTTGGTTGTTACAATACAATCTCATAGGAGACTAACATAAAACCAAGCACAACTAAAAGATCCCATAACATGTCACATTTGCCATTGTGTGGTACTCAGATTCAACACTAGATGTAGACCCACACTCAGCTCCTTACTTTTCCATGATACCAAATTTCCTCCGACAAATACATAATACCCTATAATAGACCGTCTATCAATGGGCAATCCAGTCCAGTCTGCATCAGAAAACATGTTATTCGAATATGCCTAACATCTAAGTACTCCAGTCCTTTGCCTGGAGCCTTTATCAAGTACCAAAGTATCCGGACTACTCCATCTCAATGACTCATCCTAAGTGCAGAGAAAAATTGACTGAACGCATGCACTGCAAAGGAAATATCAGAACGACAATGTCAAGTAACTTTGGGTTGTGTGTATCTATCAGGATTCTGTAAAAGCTCCCCTAATCTGGCCATAACTTGGAATCCGAATCCATTAGAGTTCAATATCTTTACAACCTAACATGCCAGCCTCAAAAAGCATGGCAAGCACATATTTCCTTCGAGAGAGAGAAATTCCCTTCTTGGATCTACCAACCTTGGAAATAATGTAAAGACCCAAGATCCTATAACTAAAATTGTTGTTGGAGATAGCACTTAAGATATGCAATTTCCTGAGCATCATTCCCTATAATCACAATACCTTCTGCATGCACAACCACAAGAATCATCCTAGGATTTGTGACTAGAATACGTTGTGAAGGTAGACGAAACTTCGGAGATCAAAGAACGGACGTGCACAAGAGTTGTACACATTACCAGTTGACTAATAATGGGTATAGTCGACTAATCACATGGATTAGTCGACTAATACATTGTATAGTCGATTAGGTTGGTCAACAGAGAGTTAGGGTTCTCGAAGTTTGTTAGAGTACTCGACTAGTATTTGGACCCAGCCGACTAATAACCCTGGCCTAGTCGACTAATGTCGGG
>JAVJIF010026499.1:0-17031 GCA_038442645.1 Agave tequilana
ATATCAGCCTGCGGGCTGAGAGTACTCTCTCAGCCTGCGGTGACGTG
Organism: Agave tequilana; assembly: GCA_038442645.1. Classification (NCBI taxonomy): domain Eukaryota; kingdom Viridiplantae; phylum Streptophyta; class Magnoliopsida; order Asparagales; family Asparagaceae; genus Agave; species Agave tequilana. Next base: position 48 of record JAVJIF010026499.1, read on the forward strand.
GCTCAATTTGTCACTTCACTGACTTGCGGCACGCTTTTAGGAAGAAGTTAAATTACCAAATACCCCTTATAGTTGCTCGTTATTTGAAACAGAGGGTATCCTATGTAGACATATTCTGTGTATTTTTTGGCGCAATCACGTTACACATATACCGGAATCATATATACTTCAGAGATGGAGGTTGGATGCTCGTTACAAAAATGTTGCAATTGAAAATGGCATGAAGCCTTTTCCCAGTCAGGGCACTCCACGGACGGCTAGATTGTGGACAATTCGTTCAAAATTTAATGCAATTCTTGAGATGGTCGCTGATTCTGATGAAAATCTTTCAAAGTTGGAGGCAGTTTTGGAAAGTTTTGCCCAAGATACCACTAGAGAATACAGAGCCATGTCAGGAAATGATCATTCATGACAGCCTAAAACTGCGGTTGTTCCAGTGGATCCGTTATCGTATTGCGAAATGGTGAAGAATTGAATATACGTGATCCAATTGGTCCTGTACCAACCAAGGGGTGGCCTAGAGCTGCATCCAGGCTTAAGTCTGGTTTTGAAGATTCTATATATCAGAAGGAAGTTAAGCATCAAAGATGTGGTAACTGCCAAGAGCTGGGCCATTACAGGACTGGTTGTCCGTTACTGGTATTACATTAAACCTGTTAATCATTTTTTTATACCGATTAATCTTTAAAATTCTTACTATTTATTTTTTTATTGGCAGAAGAAATAGGTTTGGGTTGCCTCCATCTCGAAGGAACAAAGACTTCAATTTTTATGAAGTGCGACCATGGTCGCACAGTGTAGAGAGATTAAGTCGCAGTCCGCCACTGGCGTGTCATTATAATCAGATTTATTATCATTCTTTGATTTCTACTGTATTATTTTTGTATGTAGTTGTACTTTAAAGTTTTACTGATACAAAATTCTACGTTATAGTTTAATTTTTTTGTATATAATGTAGTCAGAGACTTTGTTCGCAGCGTACATTTAAACTGCTACGTTAGTCAGAGACTTTGGTCGCAGTGTACATGGTTAATTGCGACCAAGGTCGCAGTGTTGTTATTGATAAAGATGGCCAGCAATTGCAATCTAGGGTCGCATTACATGGACTGTGACTAAGGTCGCAGTACGTTAGGTAGGTGTTTCCTTTAAATTAACAGGCATAGCGACCAAGGTCGCAGTGTTGTTTTTGATTAAGACTCCCGCCAGCAACTGCGACCAAGGTCGCAGTTTTGTTATTTTATTAAGACTGCTGCCAGCAACTACGACCAAAGTCGCAACCTTCATTTTAAATTTTACTTTTCGGGTGAAATAATTTAATTATTAACTGCGACCTTGGTCGCAGTATATTCGTTTAGCGTAAAATAGTTAAAATGAAGATTTGTAACAATTGTACAGCATTTTCTACCTAATCCCTTGGACCACGTGAATATCTCCCAAATTTATTTTCTACCTTTTCTCAAAAAATTGTATACTTCCTAGGTGACTATTCAGTTATCCAAAACAGTTTAAAAGATAATACACTATAACTTTAAATTACTTTGAACTGCAAAACAGTTCATTATTGCGACCATAGTCGCATTGGGAACTAATAAATGATTAAGTAACTGCGACCATTAACGCTATCTCGATTAAAGTATCACTGTATAAGGAAACGCTGTATCTCAAACAGGTCATTACTGCGACTTTGGTCGCAATACAATTACTGAACGCATGTTTGTTTCTAACATCTGTACGCAATAGTAAATTCCAAGTTGTAACAAATGTAGAATGGAAATAATCAATGGAACTTATAATAAATAAATGTATAGAAATGTTTATAAATTAAATCAATACAACAAAAAAATTATGCAATGAATTGCAATTGCAATTATTTTTACATTTATAAAATAAAAAATTGTGCTATATCAATAAATTGTCAACTGTTAGTCATTAAATACTGTCCTTCGTATAATTTCTGTTTCTTCATCCCAACTCTTCTCTCTATCTGCAAGTATCATGTATGCAAGCTGACTTCTTAGTCTCTGTACATCAGCATCCGTAACTTCATCAACAGCTGATGGACTACCAGACGCTATGCTTTCCATGTACTTGCAATCAGAAACAACTGACCAGGGTCGACACTGCGACTAAGGTCGCAAAAGACTACTGTGCAATCAAAAACAGCTGCAAACCCAAGACCGCATTGCGACCAAGGTCGCATAAGACTACAGTGCAATAAGAAAAACTGCTACCCGTGTCGACACTGCGACCAAGGTCGCATAAGACTACAGTGCAATCAGAAACAACTGCGATCCGGTTCGACACTGCGACCAAGGTCGCATAAGACTACAGTGCAATCAGAAACAACTGAGACCCAAGTATGGTAAAACAAATGACGTTAAATACACTGCGACCTTGGTCGCAAGAGACGACAACTCATATTTAAACAATTGCGACCCCATGTCGTCAGTATGTAAGGAAAAAAAGTAAGTTTCATATACTGCGACCAACGTCGCATTCGGCTACAAGGAAAGGTCCAAAAAAAATCCAAAGTCGCACAAATCTTAAACTATAATTTTATCAACTGCGACCGAGGTCGCATGCAGTGTATGCACATCACTTTTTCGAAAATACTGCGACATAGTAAAAATAGAAGGAAATAAAAAAAATTGAAAAAAATAGGACCTTTATCGTCGAGTTACAAAATTTATAAATTTAAAATTTTATTCATCAACTAAAGTTTCAAAATCTCTTTCTTAATTGCGACCATGGTTCCAAGATTTAAAATAAAAAATAAAAAATTGCGACCTCGGAAATAAATCTGGAAATAATTTAAAACTATTAAAATACACAAACGCTAAAATTTTTTGAAAATATCATTTTTTGTAGTACCTTTTTCGACGGATGATTTCTTAGGCGCCATCAGTTGCAAATATATTTTTTAAAAACGGATCAAATTTGTGAAAGAAAATAACTAATTGGATCTTAATCGCCAGTTGAAATTTTAGAGCTGTAAATTTTTTTGAAAGCCAACTTTTTTACATAAGGTAGAAAGTTGTGAGGGAGGGTATTTTCGGAAAATACAATGTTGAGGTGACTGACATTAAATTGGGCGGGATTTTTCAAGATTTTGTCCGCCAAAATTTATGACAGATATGGGGCGGTGATGTTGCCACGTCCGCCGGCTGAGAGAACTCTCTCAGCCTGCCGCTGAGGTACAGTAACCCCATATATATATACGTATACGTGTATATATATACGTATATATATACGTATACGTATACGTATATATACGTATATATATATACGTATATATATATACGTATATATACGTATATATATATATACGTATATATATATATATACGTATATATATATATATACGTATATATATATATACGTATATATATATATATATATATATATATATATATATATGTATGAGAAAAATGTATATCAGCCTGTAGCTGAGAGAACTCTCTCAGCCTGCGGTGACGTGGCTCAATTTGGCACCCCACCAACTTGCGGCCCGCTTATAGGAAGAAGTTAAATTACTAAATACCCCTTATGAAAAGCTACTCTTTCGGTAACTTTCGTTATTGTTTATTATTATTTGCCCTAAAGGCAATTTTTGGACGAACGTTGTCAGACTTAGGTTATTGTTTATTATTATTATTCCCCTTTTTTTGCCGCTCTTTATAGGATTTAGCTTATTATTTATAAATTACTTTTCCCCCTATTTCCTTACCTCTCTTTGTCAGATTTAGGATCTCTTTTTCAGCCTGCGATCAACTTTTTTCTGAAAATATAAACTCTTTCCGACCAATTTTTTCTCCAAAATATTTAATGTCGACGTCTGAGCAGTCTACTGGCGATCTAAATATGGAAGATATTGCATCTGGTTCTACTTACTCTCAGAATATTGAAAATCTTGAAGGGTTGACATCTTTGCATGCCGATCAACAGGTTTTAATTGTTTCAATTTTTTAAAAACAATTTCTTAATATAAAATTTTTCTCTTTAGTCTATGTGGTACTACGACGTATAACACATGTTTTAAAGTTTCAGAAATGCGACCGTTTTAATATTTGGTCGCAATCTTATTTGAAAATAATCTCCGACTGTGAAATCTTTTTTTTTGGTATGCTTCTTAGGTCGCAGTCTTTAGTAAGGAGTAATATAGATTTCTTCACATAAGTATAACTGCGACTTAGGTCGCAGACTTTAATAAGGAGTAATATAGATTTCATCTTGTATTTAAAATTTTTTTTTTGTAACTGCGACTTAGGTCGCAGTCTTTAGTAAGAAGTAATATAGATTTCTTCTCATACGGATAACTGCGACTTAGGTCGCTGTCTAAAGTTTCAAGTAATATAGATTTCTTCTCATACGGATAACTGCGACTTAGGTCGCAGTCTTTAGTAAGAAGTAATATAGATTTCTTCTCATACGGATAACTGCGACTTAGGTCGCAGTCTTTACTAAGAAGTAATATAGATTTCTTCTCATACTGATAACTGCGACTTTGGTCGCAGCCTTTAGTAAGAAGTAATATAGATTTCATCTCTTATGCGACCTTTGTCGCAGTTATATAACTTATATTTTAGACTACAGTGATATCTAAAAAATATTTATATTCATGTAATTCGTGTAATTATTTTTTGTAGGATATGAATGCACATAGAGAAATGTCTGGAAGCTCAGATAAGTTTATAGGGAAACAGTTCCTGTCGGATATGAAAGCATACAATTTCTACAATTCTTTTGCAAGGAATAGAGGTTTTAGCGTGAGAAGAAAAGGTACAGATAAGTCACGGAAGCCTCCTTATGAGATTATTTGCAGAAAATTTTGCTGCAACAAGGAAGGTGTGAAGAAGTTGTGTGACAAAAGACAAGAGGGGCTTACAGTGCATCGTCGAGTTGACACTAGAGTAGCTTGTCCTGCTGAGATGCATATCCGTCTTCGTTTATTTTTTGACAGAAGATATTGGGTTATCACAAAATTTGTTGATACTCATTCACATGAATTGTCAAGCCCGGATAAGGTACATCACCATTACTCTCACCAGACTCATCGTTCAAAGATTAGCAGAAGCATTATGAGCAATCTGGTTGATGTGGGAATGCGGCCTTCAAATATTTCCCGCGTTGTGAATGCAATGAGCCAGGGAGAAGGCTGTGAAGAAGTGAGCCCGCAACAAGTTATTGATTTCACTCGTCAACGTAGAAATAACTGCGATCATGAGTTTATTGCTATTATCAAATATTTTCAAGAGAAAGCCGAGACCGATCCAGAATTCTTCTTTTCAAGTGAAGTCGATAACGCGGGCACACTTAGAAGCATTTTTTGGGCTGATGGAAGAGCTATTTCCTCGTATCTGAGGTTCTGTGATGTGATCGTTTTTGACACAACATACAGAACTAATTACTTGAGCTTGCCATTTGCTCCATTCACTGGAGTAAATCATCACCGGCAGTCAATTTTATTCGGCTGTGCATTGCTTGCTGATGAGCAGAGGGATACTTTTGTTTGGCTATTCCAAAAATGGCTCAAGTGCATGCATGGAGTTGAACCGAAGCTGATTATTACTGATCAGGATGCGCAGATTGGTGACGCCATCAAGATTGTTTTCCCAACTTCTCGGCACCGTTACTGTTTCTGGCATGTGCGGAAACATATTGCCGAGCAACAAATCCCAATGGCAAACAAGTATAGAGAAGATATGGTCTCCGATTTCCATGCTTGGTACACCTCCCATGATATAAGCACTTGTGAGGAACGATGGCGTCTGATGAATGAAAAATATCAGTTAGAAGAAGAAGATGACAGTTGGTTGATGAAGATGTACAGGCTTCGTGGACATTGGGTTAATGCATATCTCAAGGATGTTTTTTGTGCTAGAATGACAACCAGTCAGAGGTCCGAGAGTATTAATTCCTTCTTTGATGGTTTTGTTAACTCAAACACGAAACTAGTGGAATTTGTTCACCAATATGATAAAGTTGTTGCTGCCCGTCGTACATCTGAATCTCTTCAAGATTTTCGGGGTTTGAATTCTGTGCCTAATTGTACATCGAATCCATATGAGATACGGTTTCGAAGTTGTATACACCGAAGATTTTTCAGTTGTTCCAAAAGGAATGTGCAGTTGTAATGACACTGTTTTCAGAAGAGGTGGAACATGACAAACCTGGATCAACATATTTGGTTGGTAATTTTTCAGAATCAAAAGACAGCTGGGAAAAGGTCAGTTATGATAAGCGTGAGGAACTTCATGTTTCTTGTAGTTGCTCGTTATTTGAAACAGAGGGTATCCTATGTTGACATATTCTGTGTATCTTGTGGCGCAATCACGTTACACATATACCGGAATCATATATACTTCAGAGATGGAGGTTGGATGCTCGTTACAAAAACGTTGCAATTGAAAATGGCATGAAGCCTTTTCCCAGTCAAGGCACTCCACGGACGGCTAGATTGTGGACAATTCGTTCAAAATTTAATGCAATTCTTGACATGGTCGCTGATTCTGATATCCATCTTTCAAAGTTGGAGGCAGTTTTGGAAAGTTTTGCCCAAGATACCACTAGAGAATACAGAGCCATGTCAGGAAATGATCATTCATCACAGCCTAAAACTGCGGTTGGTTCCAGTGGATCCGTTGTCGTATTGCGAGATGGTGAAGAATTGAATATACGTGATCCAATTGGTCCTGTACCAACCAAGGGGAGGCCTAGAGCTGCATCCAGGCTTAAGTCTGCTTTTGAAGATTCTATATATCAGAAGTAAGTTAAGCATCGAAGATGTGGTAACTGCCAAGAGCTGGGCCATTATAGGACTGGTTGTCCATTACTGGTATTACATTAAACCTGTTAATCATTTTTTTATAATGATTTATCTTTAAAATTCTTACTATTTATTTTTTATTGGCAGAAGAAGTAGGTTTTGGTTGCCTCCATCTTGAAGGAATAAAGACTTCAATTTTTCATGAAGTGCGACCAGGGTCGCACAGTATAGAGAGATTAAGTCGCAGTCTGCCACTGGCGTGTCATTATAATCAGATTTATTATCATTCTTTGATTTCTACTGTATTATTTTTGTAAGTAGTTGTACTTTAAAGTTTTACTGCTACAAAATTCTCCTATATAGTTTAATTTTTTGGTATATAATGTAGTCAGAGACTTTGGTCGCAGTGTACATGGTTAATTGTGACCAAGGTCGCAGTGTTGTTATTGATAAAGAGGGCCAGCAATTGCAATCTAGGGTCGCAGTACATGGACTGTGACTTAGGTCGCAGTACGTTAGGTAGGTGTTTCCTTTATATTAACACGCATAGCGACCAAGGTCGCAGTGTTGTTGATTAAAACACTGCCGCCATCAACTGCGACCAAGGTCGCAGTGTATTTTATTAAGACTGCGGCCAACAACTGCGACCAAAGTCGCAACCTTCATTTTAAAATTTTATTCGGGTGAAATAATTTAATTATTAACTGCGTCCTTGGTCGCAGTATATTCGTTTAGCGTAAAATATTTAAAATGAAGATTTGTAACAATTGTACAGCATTTCAACCAAGACATAGTAGTAAAAACTGTAATTCACTCAATTAACCTTAGAAAACAGAGTTATATATATTTAAAAAAAACAAAATACAAATTTTAAACTTCTAATCGTCGTCATCACCATCATAATCAGATTCGTCGTCAATGGTATGACCGCTTTCGTCTTCCGTATCGTTTTCCGTCCCTTCCACCTCTTCAGCGACAATCTCCTCTTCGCTTTCTTCCTCTTCATGTATGTATTTTGGTTCACCAATGAACTCCCAGAATGGGTCGTCTGTATCAAGCTCATCCTCTGACCCGTAGCGAGGCATATCTTTAGAACTATACATCCAATCATCATTAGATGATTGGCTTCTTTCCGGTGAAGACGGTGGAGAAGACATTTTTGAATCTAATTCAATAACAGGGAGAGTAACGAGTTTCAGCAAAAACAATTTAGTATGTTTATAATCCTGTCCTGATGACCCTTTATATACTTTTAATCCCGGAATTCCAAAAGGTTTAAGCTCTCGGACCACGTGAATATCTCCCAAATTTATTTTCTACCTTTTCCCAAAAATTGTATACTTCCTAGGTGACTGTTCAGTTATCCAAAACAGTTTAAAAGTTAATACACTGTAACTTTAAATTACTTTAAACTCCAAAACAGTTCATTATTGCGACCATAGTCGCATTGGGAACTGATAAATGATTAAGTAATTGTGACCATTATCGCTATCTCGATTAAAGTATCGCCGTATAAGGAACGCTGTATCTCAAACAGGTCATTACTGCGACTTTGGTCGCAATACAATTACTGAACGCATGTTTGTTTCTAACATCAGTACGCAATAGTAAAATCCAAGTTGTAACAAATGTAGATTGGAAATAATCAATGGAACTTATAATAAATAAATGTATAGAAATGTTTATAAATTAAATCAATAAAACAAAAAAATTATTCAATGAATTGCAATTGCAATTATTTTTACATTTATAAAATAAAAAATTGTGCTTTATCAATAAATTGTCAACTGTTAGCCCTCTTGCTACTTCTCAAAACCACCTTCAATTTGGAATTCCTTCTCGCCTCGTTCCGGAGATTCCTTGAGAAGAAGGTGTTATTAGGGTATCAGCACCCTGAATAGAGAAGTAATTCTCTAAAAGTCTCTGAATTCAAGAACGCACGGTGCGTCGTGAAGAAGCCTCTTCTTGTGGAGTTCTCTTGAAGAAGTCTCTACTTGTGGAGTCCTCTTGCGCCTCTCGTCCTCTCTCATTGTACCTCTGGCGGGCTATTTATAGGGAGAGCAAGGGTATAATCGTCCCCTTGAAGATATGGAAACAGATTGAATCGAATCTGTTTGAATTTGGAAAGTAGCCTTGCTGCGAGGTTAAGATCGGCTTCTGCGAAGCTAGAAATGGCAGGTCGGTTGATCTTCTTGACCTGTTTTGATCCTTTCCATATCGTTGGAGGATTTCCCCTGATCTTCTTACTCGTTTTAAGAGAGTCAAGAGATTGTGGCAATCAACTGCCCAATTTGATCTCCGATTTGATCTTAATTGGATTCGATCTGATTGGATCCAATCTCATCCGGAAATTTGATTGGTCAAAGGTTGACCATAGCAGATCCGTAGCGGCGCTGCCCGCTTTGAACCCACAGCGGGCTGGAGGCAGTTTTCTGGCGAAGTCCGAAAAGAAGCTTTTCGGTGGAGCTAGAAGTCTTCTGTGGCGGAGTTACCATATACTCTTTCTTCGCAATTGTATGTGGTTTCTGGCGGAGTTGACTCTCCCTGGCGAAGCTATGAGTTAGCTTTCTGGTGAGGCTTTGAATGGCTTCAAGGCGAAGTTGGATGATCCTAGCCTCTCAAGCGAGGCTATCCCTTTGGGCTAATGTAATGCTAAGTGCTAGCACCTTAGACCTGCTGAGGTCTGTTCAGAAACAATCCGGGTTCACTGTCTCCTTGCTGGATCAGTGGAGTCCAAGTTGCTTCCTTGTCCCTCGGAGATGGGTGAAAACTGGTCTTCAGCTCGTCTGTCACTTGTCTTTTGTAAATGTCAACAAGTTTAAACATTGTTCGAACCAATAAGAATCTTGTCTTTTTTAAGTGTCAACAGTGTTACATAGTTTCTATGTACAATTACTGCTAATTATCGCTGTTTCTTGTGTTAATTGGGTATTTTTACCAAAAGTCAAACTTTAACCCTGATTGGACTGAACTAGGCCTTATAAGATACGAAAAGGGCCCAAACAGGGACAAAAAGCGATTATCCAGAGCCGGAGTAGTATTACATAATTTTATATATAATTACTTCTAATTAAACTTTCTTCTAGTCTTAATTTGAAAGTTTGATTAAAAGTCAAACTTTCACACTGATTGGCCTGAACTAGGAGCCAGATATAGTTTAAACAGGGAGAAAACTTGATTTTAAAGAGCCGAGAATAGTATTACATAGTTTCTATATGCAATTACTACTATTAATCTTGTTTCTAGTTTTAATCTGAAAATTTGACTTTTGTCAAACTTTCAGCTCTGGTTGGCCTGAACTAGGCCTTATAAGAGCCGAATGGGACCAAACGGTAGGAAAACATAGTTTTCAAGTACCGTGAATGGTATTACGTAGTTTCTATGTACAAGTACTACAAATTAATCTTATTTCTAATATTAATTAGAAAATTTAACTAAAAGTCAAATTCTAAACCCTGATTAGCCTGAACAGGGCCTTATTAAAGCTAAATAGGATCCAAACGGGGAGAAAATGCAGCTTTCACGAGACAGGAGTACTTTTACATTGTAACTTTGTATAATTACTACTAATTAAACTTGTTTCAGGTCTTAATTTAGATGTTTGACCGAAAGTCAAATCTTGAGCCCTTATGGGCCTGAATTGAGCCTTGTAAGAGCCGAATAGGGCTCAAACGGTAGGAAATATTATTTCAAAAGCTGAAAGTGGTATTACATTGTTTATATGTATAATTACTACTAATTAACCTAAGTTCTAATTTTAATTAGAAAGTTTGACTAAAAGTCAAACTTTCAACTCTGATTGGTCTGAACTGGCCTTATAAGAGCCAAATAGGGCCAGACAGGGAGAAAACATGATTTTCAAGAGCTGAGAGTAGTATCATATAGTTTTTATGTATAATTTTGATTAATTAAACTTGTTTATATTCTTAATTTGAATTTTTTTCAAAAAATTAAACTTTTAGCCTCGATTGACCTAAATTAGGTCATATAAATAAGAGTTAAAAAGGGGCCAAACTAGAGGAAAACATGGTTTTCTAGAGCTGAGAGTTGTATTACATAGTTTCTATGTAAATTACTACTATTTTATCTAGTTTCTAGTTTTAATTGAGAAGTTTGACTAAAAGTCAAACGTTCAGCCCCGATTGGTCTAAACGAGACCTTATAAGAACCGAAAAAGGCCCAATCTGGGAGAATATGCTATTTTCAGGAGCTAGGAATAGTATTATATAGTTTTTATGTATAATTACTACTAATTAAACTTGTTTCTAGTCTTAATTGAAAAGTTTGACCAAAGTCAGACTTTCAGTCTCAATTTCCCTGAACTAGGCCTTGTATAAGCCGAATATGACCTAACAGAGAGAAAACAAGGTTTTTAAAGAGCCAGGAGTATTATTACATAGTTTCTATGTACAATTGTGGCTAATTAATCTTGTTTCTAGTGTTAATTAGAAAGTTTGACCAAAAGTCAAACTTTCAGCCCCGATTGGCCTGAATTAGACCTTATAAGAGCCGAAAAGCGCCCAATCTTGGTGAAACTACGGTTTTCAAGAGCTGGGAGTAGTTACATAGTTTTTATATATAATTCTACTAATTAAACTATTTTCTGGCCTTAATTGGAGAGTTTGATCAAAAGTCACTCTTTCAGCCCAGATTGGCCTGAGTTAGGCCTTAAAAAAGCCGAATATGACCTAAACAGGGAAAAAAATATAGTTTAGGAGCTAGGAGTAGTATTACATAGTTTTTATATACAATTACTACTGATTAAACTTGTTTCTACTATTAATCAGGAAGTTCGTCTAAAAGTCAAACTTTCAGGCTCGATTGGCCTGAACTAAGCATTATAAGGGCAGAATAGGACTTAAACAAGGAGAAAACATGCTTTCAAGAGCCGAGAGTAGTATTACATAGTTTTTATATATAATTACTACTAATTAAACTTGTTTCTATTCTTTATTGGGAAGTTTGATAAAAACTCAAATCTTCAGCCCCGATTGGCTTGAACTAGGCATTATGAAAGCCGAATAAGGCTCAAACAGGGAGAAAACATCTTTTCACGAGCCGGGAGTAGTACTACATATTTTCATGTAAAATTACTACTATTTAAACTTGTTTCTATTCTTAATAGGAAAGTTTGACCAAAAGTCAAATCTTCAGCTCCAATTGGCCTCAACTAGGCATTATAAGAGCCGAACATGACCCAAACGAGAGGAAAATATGGTTTTCAAGAGCCGTGAGTGGTATTACATAGTTTCTATATGCAATTACTACTAAATAACCTTGTTTCTAGTGTTAACTAGTTTAACTTATTTTAGGATTATTTGAGAATTTTTATCAAAAGTCAAATTTCAGCCCTGATTGGCCTGAACTAGGCCTTATAAGAGACGAATGAGGACCAAACTGGAGGAAAAAAAGGTTTACAAGGGACGTGAATGGTATTATATATTTTTTATTTATAATTACTACTAATTAACTTTGTTTCTAGTGTTAATTGGAAAGTTTGACCTAGAGTCAAACTTTCAGCCCCGATTGGCCTGAATTAGGGAATATAAGAGCTGATTAGGGCACAAACGGGAAAAAAATGAGGTTTTCAAGAGCGAGAGTAGTATTACATAGTTTTTATGTGCAATTACCACTAATTAAACTATTTTCTAATCTTAATATGAAAGTTTGACCAAAACCCAAACTTTCGGTTCTTATTGGCCTGAACTAGGCCTTATAAGATCTAAATGGGGCTAAACAGGAGAAAAACATGGTTTTCAAGTGCTGAGAGTGGATTATAGAGTTTCTATGCACAATTATTACTAATTAACCTTGTTTATTATGTTAATTAGGAATTTTGATCAAAAGTCAAACTTTCATTCCTGATTGGCCTGAACTAGTCCTCATAAGAGCCAATTAGGGCTCAAACGAGGTTTTCAAGAGCCAAGAGTAGTAATACATAGTTTTTATATATAATTACTATTAATTAAACTAATTTTTAGTCTTAATTGGGAAGTTTTACTAAAAGTCAAACTTTCAACCCTGTTAACCTGAATTAGGCCTTATAAGAGCCAATTAGGGTCCAAACGGGAAGAAAATTAGGTTTCTAAGTGCCGGGAGTAGTATGACATAGTTTCATGTATAATTACTACTAATTAAACTAGTTTCCAGTCTTAATTGGGAAGTTTAGTAAAAGTTAAACTTTCAACCCCAATTGGCCTGAATTAGGCCTTATAAGAGCCGATTAGGGCCCAAACGAGGAGAAAACGTGGTTTTCAAGAGCCCATAGTAATATGACAGTGTTTTTATATATAATTACTACTACTAATTAAACTTGTTTCTAGTTTTTATTGGGAAGTTTGACCAATAATCAAACTTTCAACACCGATTGGCCTGAACTAGGCCATATAAGAGCCGATGGGACCAAACGGGAGGAAAACATGGTTTTTAAGGGCCGTCAATGGTATTACTTAGTTTCTTGTACAATTAATACTAATTAACCTTGTCTCTAGTAAGTTCGACCAAAAGTTATTTCAACCCCAATTGGCCTGAACCAGTCCTTATAATAGCCGCCCAAACGAGAAAATAAAGTTTTCAAGAGCTAAGAGTATTAATACATAGTTTTTTTGCATAATTACTACGATTAAACTAGTTTCTAGTCTTAATTGGAAAGTTTTATCAAAAATCAAACTTTCTGCCTCGATTGGCCTGGACTAGGCTTTATAATAGCCGAATAGGAACCAAATGGGAGGAAAATATGATTTTCAAGGGTCGTGAATGGTATTGCATAGTTCTATGTACAATTACTTCTGATTAACCTAATTTCTATTGTTAATTTGGAAGCTTAACCAAAAGTCAAACTTTAAAGCCATGTTAACCTGAAGTAGGCCTTATTAGAGCTGAATAGGGTCCAAATGGGGAGAAAATGTAGTTTTCAAGAGCAGCGAGTAGTATTACATAGTTTTTATGTATAATTCCTACTAATTAAACTTGTTTCTAGTCTTAATTGAAAAGTTTGACCGAAGTTAGACTTTCTGTTCCGATTGCCCTAAATTAGGCCTTATATGAGCCGAATATGACCTAAATAGAGATAAAACATGATTTTAAAGCGCCAGGAGTATTATTACATAGTTTCTATGTACAATTGTGGCTAATTAATCTTGTTTCTAGTGTTAATTGGAAAATTTAACAAAGAGTCAAACGTTCAGCCCTGATTGGCTTGAATTAGGCCTTATAAGAGCCGAAAAGGACCAAATCGGGGAGAAACTAGGGTTTTCAAGAGCTGGGAGTAGTATTACATAATTTTTATGTATAATTACTACTAATTAAACGTGTTTCTGGCCTTAATTGGAGATTTTGATCAAAAGTCACTCTTTCCGCCCAGATTGGCCTAAGCTAGGCCTTTAAAAAGTCGAATATGACCTAAACAGGGAGAAAATATTGTTTAGGAGGTAGGAGTAGTATTACATAGTTTCTATATACAATTACAACTAATTAATTTGTTTCTACTATTAATCAGCAAGTTCGTATAAAAGTCAAATTTTCAGGCTCGATTGGCCTGAACTAGGCATTATAAGAGTAGAATAAGACTCAAACAAGGAGAAAGCATACTTTCAAGAGCCGGGAGTAGTATTACATAGTTTTTATGTATAATTACTATTAATTAAACTTGTTTCTATACTTTATTGGGAAGTTTAATAAAAAGTCAAATCTTCAGCCCCGATTGGCCTGAACTAGGCATTAGAAAAGCCGAATAGAGCTCAAACAGGGAGAAAATATATTTTCAAGAGCCGAGAGTAGTACTACATAGTTTTCATGTAAAATTACTATTAATTAAATTTGTTTCTATTCTTAATAGGAAAGTTTGACCAAAAGTCAAATCTTCAGCCCCGACTGGCCTCAACTGGGCATTATAAGAGCCGAACATGACCCAAACGAGAGGAAAATATGATTTTCAAGAGACGTGAGTGGTATTACATAGTTTCTATATGCAATTACTACTAAATAACCTTGTTTCTAGTGTTAACTAGTTTAACTTGTTTTAGGATTATTTGAGAATTTTTGCCAAAAGTCAAATTTCAGCCCTGATTGGCCTGAACTAGGCCTTATAAGAGACGAATGGGGACAAACTGGAGGAAAACAAGGTTTAAAAGGGACGTGAATGGTATTACATAGTTTCTATGTATAATTACTACTAATTAACTTTGTTTCTAGTGTTAATTGGAAAGTTTGACTAGAGTCAAACTTTCAGCCCCGATTGGCCTAAACTAGGCAATATAGAGCTGATTAGGGCCCAAACGGGATAAAAATGAGGTTTTCAAGAGCCGAGAGTAGTATGACATAGTTTTTATGTGCAATTACCACTAATTAAATAATTTTTTAGTCTCAATATGAAAGTTTGACCAAAACCCAAACCTTCAGTTCTTATTAGCCTGAACTAGGCCTTATAAGAGCTGAATTGGGCCAAACGGGAGAAAAACATGATTTTCAAGTGCTGAGAGTGGATTATAGAGTTTCTATGCACAATTATTACTAATTAATCTTGTTTCTTATGTTAATTTAGAATTTTGATCAAAAGTCAAACTTTCAGTCCTGATTGGCCTGAACTAGGCCTTGTAAGAGCCGATTAGGGATCAAACAATGTTTTAAGAGCCGAGAGTAGTAATACATAGTTTTTATGTATAATTACTTTTAATTAAACTAGTTTCTAGTCTTAATTGAGAAGTTTTATTAAAAGTCAAACTTTCAACCCCGATTGGCCTGAATTAGGCCTTATAAGAGCTGATTAGGGCCCAAACGAGGAGAAAATGAGGTTTTCAAGTACCGGGAGTAGTATGACATAGTTTCATGTATAAAATTACTACTAATTAAACTAGTTTCCAGTCTTAATTGGGAAGTTTAATAAAAATTGAACTTCAACCCCAATTGGCCTGAATTAAGCCTTATAAGAGCCGATTAGGGCCCAAACGTGGAGAAAAACGTGGTTTTCAAGAGCCCGAAGTAGTATGACAGTGTTTTTATGTACAATTACCACTAATTAAACTTGTTTCTAATTTTTATTAGAAAGTTTGACAAAAAATCAAACTTTCAACACCGATTGGCCTGAACTAGGCCTTATAAGAGTCAAATGGGACCAAACGGGAGAAACATAGTTTTTAAGGGCCGACAACGGTATTACGTAGTTTCTATGTACAATTAATATTAATTAACCTTGTCTCTAGTAAGTTCGACCAAAAGTTATTTCAGCCTCAATTGGCCTGAACTAGTCCTTATAAAACCCACCCAAACAAGGAGAAAATAAAATTTTCTAGAGCTAAATACATAGTTTGCAATAGCTGGGAGTAGTATTTCATAGTTATTATATATAATTGCTACTAACAAAACTTGTTTCTAGTCTTAATTGTGATATTTGATTAAAAGTCACTCTTTCAGCCCCGATTGGCTTCAACTAGGACTTATAAGAGCCGAAAATGACCTAAACAGGGAGAGAACATTGTTTAAAGAGCCAGGAGTTGTATTACATAGTTTCTATATACAATTACTACTAATTAAACTTGTTTCTACTCTTAATCAGGAAGTTTGTCCAAAAGTCAAACTTTCAGCCACTATTGGCCTGAACTAGGTATTATAAGAGCATAGTATGGCTCAAACAAGGAGGAAAACATGTTTTCAAGAGTCAGGAGTAGTATTATATAGTTTTATATATAATTAGTACTAATTAAATATGTTTCTATTCTTAATTGTGAAGTCTAACCAAAAGTCAAATTTTCATTCCCGATTGGCCTAAACTAGGCATTCTAAGAGCCGAATAGGACTCAAACAGGGAGAAAAATATGTTTCAGGAGTCAGAAGTAGTATTACATAGTTTCTATGTATAACCACTAGTAATTCAATTTGTTTCTATTCTTAAGTTGGAAGTTTGACCAAAAGTTTAACTTTTCAGTCCCGAATGACCTGAATTATGCCTTATATGAGCTGAATTGGGCCCAAATTGGAGGAAAATATCGTTTCAAGAGCTGAGAGTGGTGTTACTTAGTTTCTATGTACAATTAATGCTAATTATCCTTATTTCCTGTGTTATTGGGTATTTTTACCAAAAGTCAAACTTTAACTCTAATTGGGCTGAACTAGGCCTTATAAGATACGAAAAGAGCCTAAACAGGGACAAAATGTGATTATCTAGAGCCGGGAATAGTATACATAGCTTTTATATAATAATTACTTCTAATATATATATAG
>JAVJIF010026500.1:0-32542 GCA_038442645.1 Agave tequilana
CCACAATGGAATGTGACTCAATGTTGGTGATTCAAGTTCAGGAATGATAGGTGTGGGAATCAAAATTGACTCTAAAATACTACCTAAGTCGGGTAACAAAACAGGAGTCAATAATGATTCGGGAATTTGAACTTGATCATAGATTTGGGAATCTAGGTCACATATCTCATTAGTTTCAATCTCATAAAAATGGGAACTTGCCAATTTTTCCATGGGACTTTCAAAATTGCACAATTGGTCAAGTTCAATATGATCATCAAAAATGGGTGATTCAATTTCATGATCTATGGGTATGGGAATAAATGTTGGCTCAGAAAATTGGTCCAAATTGGGTAAGGATACCGGAGTCAACATAGATTCAAAAATGGAAACTGAATCGCAAAGTTGGGGATCGGGTTCACATTCATAATCTAATTCAATCTCATTGAAATTAAAACTAGCCAATTTGTCCAAGGATTGGGATTGAGCAAGTTCATATTGATGTGATGAATTTGAATTTTGATCAAGGTCTTCTAAACAGAATGATTCTTGGTTCCTATCAAGATGCTCAAGAATGTTTGAAAGTCTAGAAATTTGATCATTCATTGTATCTTGCAACCGATCCACTTTTTCTTCTAACCCATCGAATAGATCAATGGAGGACTGAAACCTTGGTAATGTGGGAAAAGACGTATATGAAGATAATGGTTGAACAGGTGGTTGACCATGTGGCTCAGGGGTGTTGAATCCCCATTGACTCTGTGAAGAGTAGTGATGATTATTCCAATCTTGTTCATAGTATTGGGACTGGGGCATGTAATGATTCGGATAAGACCAATCTGGCACACTAGGTTGATTAGAGTTATGATATGCCGGGTTGGTAATATCCGAAAAAGAGGTTGGTGTATAATATGGACCCTCATTAAAATTGAAAAAATTATTGTTATAGGCCATATCACACAAAGCAAACAAAAGAAAAAAAAACAAACAAAAAGAAAAATTTCTAACCTAAGTTAGGGTAGACCTAGACCTAGACGACTCCTAACTGGTTAGACTGTCCACGGGAGGTAGGGTGTAGACTTTGACCACAAGTTAATCAGCCAGGTCGGGCAAGAGTGGTGGGAGGTTTTCCGTCAAAGACGTTCCTTAATTAAATAACCACCACACTTCGGGCTTTCGGCCCTCAATCCCCTTCCTAGACACTGATTTGGCAGGAGTCAACTTCCAACACCGTTCCCCCTTAGGATAATCTCCTAATTGAGTCCGAGTGTCCCTAGGGCCAACGTCTACTAATTTTTAAGTTAGGCTTGGGTTAGTGAGTGCTCGGGATATGATTTTTGGGCTAAGGAAGGGTGATGAAATCCCCACCTTATCTTGTTAATGGGTTATGCCCTTAAGATGAATTAGTGCAAGTGTACAAGATAAGTAGATAAGATTCACTCAAAGCAGAAAATCAACCAAGAGATGAGTCCTATTCTACATGCAATGCGTACGTACCTTGCTCCAGCACTCTTCAACAGTAAAATAAAGTAATTGAAAAGACACGTGCCTAATATGCAAACGTCTAATCAATTTTTATTTTTAACAACAAATAATTTACTGTTGAATTAATTAGTAGTATACAGGTATATCACAGAACAAATCAGAACAGAGCAGAAAGCAGTATTTTTAATTTGAAGCACCCTACAAAAAAACTGCAGTTAGTAATTCACTACTGCAGCCGCGTTTCCACGGCTAGGGCCGCGGATCTGCGGCAATACAGTAGATTCTGATGCTCTGCCTTCGAGGGCAGAGGCACAGAGTAGCTATATGTCCACTGCTGCTTCTGTTTTTCTGTTTCTGTTCTCCAAACCTGCAAACAGAAAAGAATAAAGAATTAGTTAATAAAAAATATTTTTTTTATTAGAGAATAACTTACCGTCCCTCCCCGGCAACGGCGCCAATTTGTTGACTGAGATTTCCTGCACACAAAATATAGTATTTTAGTTTTAAGAATAGATATGCAAGTTCTCAATTCTAATCCGCGGTAGCAGGGCTATGCGGGTCGTGATCCTTAGGGAGGGACTGCGATGGAAGCGTTAAGCAAGTTTCTCTAAAGTTTTTATTTTTATTAGTTAAGTTAGAAAGATAGCGGTATCTACAATGGTCGGAAAAAGAATATGGAGATGAGTTATGATTTAATCTACAAAAGAAAAGAAAAGAAAAGAAAAGAAAAGAATACTTACTTGAGTTTGGTTGAAGAAAAACGTGAAAACCTTACATGTTCTACCTTGCTTAGGAGGCGTTCAACGCATAGATCATAAACTCGAGCCCGGTCCTTGTGCACATTATATCGTCAAGCATATCAAGAACGAAGTGATGCGAAGCTTTGGAAGTGGAGAACGTTTTCATGAACTATCGTTGGCTCTCACGTAGCTTAGTTATACTTGTTTGGAATTCACTTGCATGTTCATCAATCAGCCACAAAGAAATCACAGAGAAAAAGAAATAGAAAACAAAAGGAAAAGTAAAACACAAGAATAATAAACAAAAGAAAAATATTACCTTTATTCATGAATACAATGGCCGAGAAGAGGAAGATACATCGGTGTCACGCTCAATATAAACCTCTCTCTCTCTTGAAAAGAAACCCTAATTACAAAACTAGAAGAAAGAACGAAACTAAACCCTAGCTTTTGGCCCTTTGCTGGACGCTGGACCCCCCTGTACGTTGCACTGCAGGGGGTATTTATAGGTGCAGAAGGTAGAGGAGTCCCGGATGAAGTTGCCCACGAAAAATGGTCTCTGGATAAGCTCGGATTGCCGCGGAATCTTGGATTTTCCCGCGGATTTGCGGCATTTTTGTGGAATCTGGCCACGCGCTTTGGCGCGTGGCCTCACCTGGTCCGTCCATCTGGGCGCTTGCTTCTGGAAGTATGATCCTGGCTCTCCATATTGGGATTTCGAGATAACTTGATAATCAAGTTACCTAGATTTTGAATTCTCCCAATCTCTTTTATCACGAATTTCCTTCTTATCTTTGGCTTTTATGCTCATCCTGTAAGAGTTTAGGGTTGGGTAAAATTCTATCCTTCCCTCATCTTTAATAATTGCAACTTTAGCCCTTTGTGTATTTGCACTTTGACAATTGATATTTGCACTTTTACACCTGGGCTTCAACTGTGGGCTTGGATCTGGGCTTTTGGGCTCTTTAAGCTTTATTTATTGTTAAAATAATAATTCGAGGCCTGCACACAATAAATTACAAATTATTAATAAATGTGCAGAATTAAATGAATAAATATGAAAATGTGATGGTAAATATGATGATAAAAATGCACTTTTGACTACCAATCACATTTTCATATTTATTCCTATAATTTTTGCACATTTACTAATATTTTATTATTTATTGTGTGCAGGCCTTGAGTAATTAATTAAATAAAGAATAAAGCCTTAAAAGAAGCCCAAAAGCCCATGTTCAAGCCCAATGCAAAAGTTGCAATTATCAAATGTCAAAGTTGCAATTACCAATTGCAAAAATTGCAAATACTAAAAGAAGAGGAAAAGGATAGACTTCTATTCAACCCTAAATGCTTGCAGGATGAGGATAAAAGCCAAAGAAGGAGAGTGCGAAATAACAAATTCGTTGTTAAAAGATATTGGAAGATTTGGATTTAGGGTAACTTGCTTCTCAAGTTATCCCGAAATCTCAAAATAAAGAGTCAGGATACAACTTCCAGAAGGATAAACCCAGATGGACGGACCAGAGGAGGCCACGCGCGAAAGCGCGTGGCCAGGGACACAGCTAAGGCCGCGGAAACGCGGCCCAAGTCGCGTTTCCGCGGCAATCCTAACGAGTTTGGCGATAAGTTTTTTCGAGGAGTCGTACCGGGAATCTACTTCTTCCAGCTCCTATAAATACCCCTGCAGAGTAACAGAGAAGGGCGCCCAGCAAAGCACAGAGCCAAATCTAGGGTTTTTCTTAGGCTAACATGTAGATTGTAGTTTAGGTTTTATTTATTTTCTTTTTGTAATTTTTATTTTTCCTTTATCTAAATGAGAGGAGAGGATGCTTTCATGGAGGAAGGAGATCATGCTTGTACTGAGGTGACATCGGTTTAAGTCAAACTTTTCCTCCATTGTTAATAGAATCAACTCTAGGTTTGTTTTTGTTCTTCTATTCTTGTTTTATTTTTGTTCTTCTATTTTTGTTTTATTTTATTGTTTCTCTCTGATGTCTTGCAAACCATGAAATCTGATTGCTTCGAGACTGCTTAACCGAAGAAGTGCCCTTGATGGCCTATGGTGATGAACAAGCCGTCTCTTGCTAGTGTAGTTTGTCTTTTCTTTTCGTAGTGTAGATCGAGAAGGGGGAAGATCCTATACGCCATGCTTAAATGCCTTCAAAGACAAGGTAAGTCGTTGCAACGGATCAAAGGTAAACAGGGCAGAAGAGGTGGGTATGTGTTTTTAGTTATAGTTTTCTTTCTTTGTAAGTTTAGTTTAGATCACCAACTCCAAATCTTTCCAATTTCTTTCACACTTCTCATTGTAAATACCATTGTAAATAACAAAATAAATAAAAAAGAGATAACTTATTAAACAAGCTTCCATCGCTAGTCCCTCCCTGTGGATCACGACCCGCATAGCTATTGCTACAGCGGATAGAATTGAGCACCTTGCACATCTTTATTTTAAATCTAAAATTTTATATTTTGTATGCAGGTAAAATCTCAATCAAAATTTTGGCGCCGTTGCCGGGGAGGGAACGGTAAATATTGTTTTCTAACTTAGGCTAGATTTTTTTTATTTATTTGTTTCTCTTTTATTTTAACAATTCTTATGTGATATGGCTTATTACAACAATTTTTTCAATTTTAATAGTAATCCATATTACACCTCGACCTCTTTTGAATCGGATATTACCAGCCCGATATATCATAATTTTAACCAACCAAGCATGCCTAGTTGGTCTTATCTGAATCAACATATGCCCCAACCTCAATTTCATGAAACGAATTAGAATAATCATCTCTACTCCTCACCGAGTCAATGGGGATGCAACACCCCTGAGCCATATTGTCAACCACCTTTCCAACCATCATCTTCATATACTTCTTTTTCCACACCACCAATAGAAGAACCTACCTACATGGAAAAGAGTATAGAATTCATGATTCAGTCCTCAAATGATCCATTCGATAGGTTAGAAGAAAAAATAGATCATTTGCAAA
Source organism: Agave tequilana (assembly GCA_038442645.1). Lineage (NCBI taxonomy): Eukaryota > Viridiplantae > Streptophyta > Magnoliopsida > Asparagales > Asparagaceae > Agave > Agave tequilana. Next base: position 5,196 of record JAVJIF010026500.1, read on the forward strand.
GTTTAATGAATGAGCAAATTTCTAGACTTTCAAATATCCTTGAACTAACTAACCAAATTGACGAGACCAACGAATTATGGTGTCTTGGAGACCTTGATCAAGATTCAATTTCATCGCACCAACATGAACTTGATCAATCCCAACCTTTGGACAAATTGGTAAGTTTTAACTTCAATGAGATAGAACTTGATTGTGAATACGAACCCGATCCTCAACTCTGTGATTTAATTCCAAACTTTGAATCTATGTTGACTCCAGTGTCTTTACCCAAGTTGGAGCCAATTTCTGAGCCAACATTAATTCTAGTACCCGTATATTATGAAATTGGATCACCTATTTTGGATAGTCACGTTCGTTCATGGATCATAAATACGAGCTTAAATTCTTTGATTTGGAGACGACTTTTGAACCAAACCCGACTCTGGAAGCTAAATTTAATTTTCTTAAGCCGGTATTAGTTCCCAATCCTATCATTTTTAAGCCCAAATCAATCACTTCATCAAGTGAAATTCTACTGTTGGACCAAGGTGTAGATAATGCTGACCCTGAGATGGTATTTCAAGATTGGTCGTACAACCAAAATAGTTTCAATGTTAGGGTCATGCATGATCCTATTCATTTGGGGGATAATAACAATGTGTATAAGAAAGGGGTCCTAAAAGATGGGGTTCTTGATGATCTACAAGATTTCGATTTGGCCGCATTTCGTGGACCAATCAGACCACCACCGGAACCACCACCTTGAGGTCACATCTTGCCTCCCTTTCTTATTTTTCATGCATACATGCATTCATTCATACATTGAGGACAATGCATGAGATAAGTGTGGGGGAGGGTTTACTAACATACTAACATTGGTAGATACTAACATTTTTTTTAGGAAAAAAAATCTTATTGAAAAAGAAACAATATTTTGATTTATTTTTGTAAGTAATTAAGTTAATTTTAAGGAATTGGAAAATCATAATTAGGATTTCTTAACACTTGGTCAAAATAAGAGTATTTGTTTTATTTTTAAGTTTAGGAGGAAAAAATTGAAAAAGTAATTTAGTCTTGATATCTTTATCTTGATGAAATATGCATGCTTTAAACACTTACACACTTGGATTCAAACAAAGACTCTTGTATCTTAGAAAAATTTATATAAAATAAACAAATCTAATTATTGATTAGCTAGGTACTTTGGCCTAAGAAAGCGTTGGTACTTACGCGAAAGGTAATTAGGTAAGTTTAAATATATATATATATATAGATATATTATATGTATTAACACATCTAATAATCAATTAGTTAGGTATTAGGGCCTCAAGAAGCCTTATTACTTACACAAAAGAAAATTAGATGAGTTATACATATTTAAAAAAAAGAAAAAAAAGAAAAAAGAAAAGAAGTGCTTAAAGGGCGACGAAGTGGTAATACTTCGAACTTCTGCAAAAAAAAAATTTATATACAAGTTATAAGAGTTGAAGTTTAAGAATCCCAAGTAAAAATTTTGCTTTCACTTCGCTTTCACAAAGGTGCATATGACTTGGGGTAAAATAAAAGACTAAGTGAGAAATTCAGTTTTAATCCTAACCTAAATTGATGATAAATATTTGCATCGAGACTAAGTATATGAATGAATAATTTGGTGATCCTAAGACTTATAGATTACTTGATTTCCTCAAAGATACTTCAAATATTTTTCTCTTTCAAAATTGAATTTCAAAATACTAACATTTTGTTTTTCTTTCTTTATGAATTTTGTGGGTGTAATTCACTGAAAACTCTCACAAGACAACACTCGTCCTCTAGGGTAACCTAGAGCTTTAACGGCTTGTTGCACGTGCTAAGTGCAATCGTGATTCCTACAAAAGTGAGTTAGATTAGATTAAATTAGTTTCTAACATTTGGTTTTGCTCGAGGACGATCAAAAGATAAGTGTGGGGGTGTGATTGTACTCCAAAATTGCATTTTTTATCATCACTTTTACACATATATACTTGATCATTCTTTTATTAATTAATGCTATTAACCCCTTTTTTGGTTATGGTGTGTAGTTACTTAAATGAGAGGATAAAGATACAAGAAGCTTCATTTTATCCCTAATCCTATTCAAAGTTGGATTAAATTGAATCCAAAGGAGGAAAGGATTAATCGTCATCTCCTATTCAAGTTCAAATTCAGGAGATAAAGTCCTAGAAGATGAAGGGGATAAAGCTAATCCTAAAAGGGAAAAGGAGGATAATTCAAATTAAATGGAGTTCAAAATCAATTCAGGCTCGGATTCTGGCTGTACACCTTTTAGTAATCGGATCATAACTTTTGCTACAGACCTTCAAATCTGATGATTTAAGATGCTACAGAAAGAAGATTGGAAGGACTACAATTCTTATGTTTATTACTATATCTAATTCAGCCATCTGTAAGTCATATTCAGCAAATAACACGCCAACTTGCTGCAGGACTGAATTCCTTATTGAATTATGAAACCTTCTAATTTGTATCCTATTGTGATTAGATTTGAGGCCTATTTAAAGAGCTAAAATCTCTCATTATGAATCATCTCCACATCAGAGATTATAACTTAGAATTTTCTTTTAGTCTCTTCTCCAAATTTCTTTTGTATTTTAGTTCTATTTGTGAGAAGGAGAAGCCATTGTAATTTGAGGTGACAGATCAATATAAGGTGCTTTCTTTCTTTTCATATCTCTTTTGTTATTTACTTTATTTTTATTTTTTCTTATTTTTTATTTCTTACTTTATTTTGCTTGTCATGTTTACCATGAGTAGCTAGATTTTTCTCATGGCTTGCTAAGACATCACCACCATCACATCTAATGTCTAGTAGATAAAACGGATTAGATCATATGCATGCCTATCTAATTTTATTCTTGAAGACTCATTAGGATAAGCAACTAGTTTAAACACTTTTTTATTGTTCTTCTTAATCTATACTTGATAAATATCTTGATATTTTAATGTTCAACTTTAATAAGTGTTACGGCTAAAGATTTGCTTGTACTTTCTAATGATCTTTCTTACTTTATACTTGACCGACAATCTTGATATTGTAATGTTACATCTTGGTTAGAGCTATTTCAACCCGTATCCTAGTTTTCCTCCTATGTATCTTACTTGATTTTGTGGTAAAATATCATGTTTAGGATTTAAAGTGAAGTAATTATCTATCTAGCATTAGCATGTATGGTGGTTGATTATTAGTAAGCTTTGAACCTTTCTTTTAGTTTGTTTCTTTATCCACATACAATCCATCCCCTCTTTTTCACGTTCTTTAAACAGAGAAAATAAAAAGAAGACAATATTACCGAAAAGCTTCCATCGCATCTCTCCCTGAGGTTCGACCCGTTTAGCTCTTGCTACAGCGGTTAAATTGTAAAAATTCAGAGTAAAACAATCACATAAACTTTTCATATTCCCTGTACTCTGTTTTGTGCAATAAAATTTTGAAAATTTTGATTGAGATTTTACCTGCACACAAAATATAGAATTTTAGATTTAAAAATAAAAATTTGTAAGGTGCTCAATTCTATCCGCTGTAGCAATGGCTATGCGGGTCGTGATCCACAGGGAGGGACTAGCGATGGAAGCTTGTTTAGTAAGTTATCTCTTTTTTATTTATTTTGTTATTTACAATGGTATTTACAATGAGAAGTGTGAAAGAAATTGGAAAGATGTGGAGTTGGTGATCTAAACTAAACTTATAAAGAAAGAAAACTATAACTAAAAACACATACCTACCTCTTCTGCCCTATTTACGTTTGATCCGTTGCAAAGGCTTACCTTGTCTTTGAAGGCATTCAAGCATGGCGTATAGGATCTTCCCCCTTTTCGATCTACACTACGAAAAGAAAAGACAAACTACACTAGCAAGAGACGGCTTGTTCATCACCATAGGCCATCAGGGGCACTTCTTCGGCTAAGCAGTCTCGAAGCAATCAGATCTCATGATTTGCAAGACATCAGAGAGAAACAATAAAATAAAATAAGAATAGAAGAACAAAAATAAAACAAGAATATAAGAACAAAAACAAACCTTGAGTTGATTCTATTAATAATGGAGGAAAAGTTTGACTTACACCGATGTCACCTCAGTACAAGCATGATCTCCTTCCTCCATGAAAGCATCCTCTCCTCTCAGTTACATAAAGGAAAAATAAAAATTACAAAAGAAAATAAAACCTAAACTACAATCTACAAGTTAGCCTAAGAAAAACCCTAGATTTGGCTCTGTACTTCGCTGGGCGCCCTTCTCTGTTACTCTGCAGGGGTATTTATAGGAGCTGGAAGAAGTAGAGTCCCGGTACGACTCCTCGAAAAAACCTTATCGCCATACTCGTTAGGATTGCCACGGAAAAGCGGCTTGGGTCGCGTTTACGCGGCCTTAGCAGTGTCCCTGTCCATCTGGGTTTATCCTTCTGGAAGTTGTATCCTGACTCTTTATTTTGAGATTTCGGGATAACTTGGGAACCCTAAATCCAAATATTCCAATATCTTTTAACAACGAATTTGTTATTTTGCACTCTCCTTCTTTGGCTTTTATCCTCATCCTGAAAGCATTTAGGGTTGAATAGAAGTCTATCCTTTCCCTCTTCTTTTAGTATTTGCAATTTTTGTAATTGGTAATTGCAACTATGACATTTGATAATTGCAACTTTTGAATTGGGCTTGAACATGGGCTTTTGGGCTTCATTTAGGCTTTTATTCTTTATTTAAATAAACACTCAAGGCCTGCACACATTAAATAACAAAACATTAGTAATAGTGCATGATTGTATAAATAAATATGAAATGTGATAGTAAATGTGATGACAAATATGCATTTTTTACTACTTATCACACCCCCACACTTATCTTTTTGCTCGTCCCCGAGTAAAAATCAGAAAGAAAAGAAAAATTAATCTATACTAACTCACTTTCGTAGGAATCACGGTTGCACTTAGCACGTGCAACAAGCCGTTAAACCCCTAGGTTACCCTAGAGGACGAGTGTTGTCTCGTGAGGATTTTCAGCGGATTGCACCCACAAAATCCATAAAAAAAAATTTTGAAATATGTTTGAAGAGATTAAGTAATCTATAAGTTTTTAGAAACCTCATTTTTATTCATTCTTAAACTTAGTCTTTATATAGTAAATTGTTTTCCTTTTTAGGTAAGGGTCAAAATTGAATTTTTGTATAGTCTTTTTCGTTACCCTAAGTCATATGCATCCTTGTGAATTTTTACTAGGAATTCCTTAACTTGGACTCTCATGCCTCTTTATTATTATTATATTATTTTTTTTAAAATATGTATAACTCATCTAATTTTCTTTCGTGTAAGCATAAAGGCTTCTTGAGGCCCTCATACCTAACTAATTGACTATTAGATGTGTTAGTACATATAAAAGTAATTTTTCTTAGTTTCCTTAGGCTTTCTAATCCACCCATGTAGCGAACTTAAAGTCTGTGGCTCCCAAACCGGTCGGCTTTAGGGCACCAGGTGAGAAGACACCCACGGACTTAAGGATTCGAGTGAACTAGGCCACAAAACTAAGGCCTTTATTTATAAAATCACCTTTAGGCGTGAATACTGATGCTTCTTGAGGCACATGTATCCATCTTAATTAGTGAATTTTATTTTTTTCTTTTAAATTTTTTTATTTGTTATAGGGCACAAGAGTCTTTATCTTAGAATCCTAGATATGTAAATGTATTAGGTATGCACATTTCATTAAGGTAAAAATTAAGACTAATTACTTATTCAATTTCTCCTCCTATACCTAAAAATTCAACAATTTATTTATTTTGACCAAGTTTTTAGAAATCCTAATCATGATTTTCCTAATTCTTAAGACTAACTTAGATTTCTTTCAAAAGATAAGTCAAAATATTGTTCTTTTTTTTTTCAAAAAGTTTTTTTTTATTTTTTATTTTTAGTTAGTATCTACTATGTTAGTATGTTAGTAAATCCTCCTCCACAACTATCTCATGCATTGTCCTCAATGTATGAATGAATGCATGTATGCATGAAAAAGAAGAAAGGGAAGGGAAATATTACCTTAAGGTGGTGGTTCCGGTGGTGGTCTAATTGGGCCAAGCGTTGCTACCCAATCAAGATAATGTGGTATTCGGAGGAATCCACCCCACCAGAAATTTCTCTTGTATAACCCACTAAAATGTATGTATGATCATTTTTTAACAATTCCACTTCATCAAATTTCCAAATTTCATAATTATTTTCAGAGTCAATTGTGTCAACCGCCTTGTCCCAAAATGGAGTGTGAAAAGATGGAATGATTGACTTGGACGTCAGAAGTATGGGAACGAATACCGACTCAGGAAAGAAACTTAAATCAAGTAAGGGTTCAGGAGTCGAGCTCGGTTCAAGAAATGTATCCAAGTCAAGAAGTTGAAACTCAAGTCCACAATCATTTTCCCACAATGGAATGTGACTCAATATTGATGATTCAAGTTCAGGAATGATAGGTGTGTGAATCAAAACTGACTCTAAAATAAAACCTAAGTTGGGTAACAAAACAGGAGTCAATAATGATTCGGGAATTTGAACTTGATCACAGATTTGAGAATCTAGGTCACATATCTCATTGAGTTCAATATCATAAAAATGAGAACTTGCCAATTTATCCATGGGACTTTCAAAATTATAAAATTGGTCAAGTTCAATATGATCATCAAAAATGGGTGATTCAATTTCATGATGAATTGGCACAGGATCCAATATTGACTCGGGAAAAGTAAAATCAGGTGAAGACACCGGAGTCATTATTGAATCAGGAAGTAGAATTGAATCACCAAGTGGGAGATCATGATCATATTCATGCTCAAGTTCCATTTCAGGAAAGGAATAACTTGGCAAACTATCAAAAATTGGAGTTTCGGCAAGTTCAAATGATGGTACTAAATTAGAATCTTGTTGTCCAAAACAACGTGGCTCGTCGGCTCTAACAGAATGGTTAGCTATATCAGAAATGGCCGAACGGTGAGAACGTAAAGATTGAACCATCATATCTATTTCATGATCACGAGCTAATCTAGCCTGAGTCATGGCTTCAAGCATCTTTTCGTAGTCGATTGGTGCATCATTTTGTGATTGGACTTGAAAAGAGGAAGTGTTGTTGGGACAATCGTGATGAAGTTGTGAGTCGGTCAGATTCTGTGACTGTTGCTTGGACTCACACATCATCATGTCTAATATTGATGTTAATTGTTGCTTGGACTCATGCATACTCATCATTTTCAAGATAGATGGTTTTCTATTCTGAATGGGTGGATCTGAGTATGAATCTTGGGAGTATTGTGGACAAGGTGGATACGGAGGACAAGTTGGTTGAAAATTGGACTCGGGGGAAGCGAAACCCCATGAACTCTGTGAAGAGTTGAAATTATTGTGGAAATTATGGTCATAAGATGGGGGGCATGGGTTATATACATTCGGATAAGACCATTCCGGCACACTAGGTCAAAGTTATGATATGCCGGGTTGGTAATATCCGAAAAAGACGTTGGTGTGTAATATGGATTAAAATTGGAAAATTGTTATATGCCATATCACACAAACACAAACAAAGAAAAAGAAAACAAACAAATAAGCAAACAAAAAGAAAAAAATTCTAACCTAAGTTAGGGTAGACCTATGACCTAGACGACTCCTAACTGGTTAGACTGTCCACGGGAGATAGGGTGCAGACTTTGACCACAAGTTAATCAACCAGGTCAGGGCAAGATTGGTGGGAGGTTTTCCGTCAAAGACGTTCCTTAATTAAATAACCACCAATCTTTGGGCTTTCGGCCTCAATCCCTTTCCTAGACACTGATTTGGCAGGAGTCAAATTCCAACACCGTTCCCCCTTAGGATAATCTCCTAATTGAGTCCGAGATGTCCCTAGGGCCAACGTCTACTCATTTTTAGTTAGGCTTGGGTTAGTGAGTGAGGAGATTGTTTGTGGCCAAGGAAGGGTGATGAAATCCCCACCTTATCTTATTTATAGGACAAGCCCTTAAGTCAATTTAGTGCACGTGTAAAGCAGTAGACAAATATTCACTCAAAGCAGAAAATCAGCCAAGGGTGCTTCCTAGTCTATATGCAATGCGAACGTACCTTGTCTCCAGCACTCTTCAACAAAAATAAAAAAAGTTAAATAGACACGTGCCTATATGCAAGAGTCTAAATTTTTTTTCAACAAATAGGTTACTGTTAATTAATTAGCAATATGCAGGGTGATCGCAGAGAATATTTAACAGAGCAGTAAACAAATCTTTCAATTTGCAGCAACCTGCAGAAACCTTAGTGAGTAGTTCACTACTAAGGCCGCGGAAACGCGGCTATTGCCGCGTTTGCGCGGCACTGTAGTAGGCTCTGCTGCTCTGCCTTCGAGGGCAGAGGCACAGAGTTGCTATATGTCCTTGCTGTTGTTATTTTTCCTGTTCTCCGAACCTGCAAACAGAAAGAATAAAAAGAATTAGTTAATTAATTTTTTTTTAAGAGAATACTTACCGTCCCTCCCCGGCAACGGCGCCAAAATTTTGATTGAGATTTTACCTGCACACAAAATATAAATTTTAGATTTAAAAATAAAGATGTGCAAGGTGCTCAATTCTATCCACTGTAGCAATGGCTATGCGGGTCGTGATCCACAGGGAGGGACTAGCGATGGAAGCTTGTTTAGTAAGTTATCTCTTTTTTATTTATTTTGTTATTTACAATGGTATTTACAATGAGAAGTGTGAAAGAAATTGGAAAGATGTGGAGTTGGTGATCTAAAATAAACTTACAAAGAAAACTATCACTAAAAACACATACCTACCTCTTCTGCCCTGTTTTCCTTTGATCCGTTGCAAAGGCTTACCTTATCTTTGAAGGCATTCAAGTATGGCGTATAGGATCTTCCCCCTTCTCGATCTACACTACGAAAAGAAAAGAAAAACTACACTAGCAAGAGACGGCTTGTTCATCACCATAGGCCATCAGGGGCACTTCTTTGGCTAAGCAGTCTCGAAGCAATCAGATCTCATGGTTTGCAAAATATCAGAGAGAAACAATAAAATAAAATAAGAATAGAAGAACAAAAATAAAACAAGAATAGAAGAACAAAAACAAACCTTGAGTTGATTCTATTAACAATGGAGGAAAAGTTTGACTTACACCGATGTCACCTCAGTACAAGCATGATCTCCTTCCTCCATGAAAGCATCCTCTCCTCTCAGTTACATAAAGGAAAAATAAAAATTACAAAAAAAAACTAAAACCTAAACTACAATCTACAAGTTAGCCAAAGAAAAACCCTAGATTTGGCTCTGTACTTCGCTGGGCGCCCTTCTCTGTTACTCTGAAGGGGTATTTATAGGAGCTGGAAGAAGTAGAGTCCCGGTACGACTCCTCGAAAAAACCTTATCGCCAGACTCATTAGGATTGCCGCGGAAACGCGGCTTGGGCCGCGTTTCCGCGGCCTTAGCTGTGTCCTTGGCCACGCGCTTTCGCGCGTGGCCTCCTCTGGTCCGTTCATCTGGGTTTATCCTTCTGGAAGTTGTATCCTGACTCTTTATTTTGAGATTTCGGGATAACTTGGGAGGCAAGTTACCCTAAATCCAAATCTTCCAATATCTTTTAACAACGAATTTGTTATTTTGCACTCTCCTTCTTTGGCTTTTATCCTCATCCTGCAAGCATTTAGGGTTGAATAGAAGTCTATCCTTTCCCTCTTCTTTTAGTATTTGCAATTTTTGCAATTGGTAATTGCAACTTTGACATTTGATAATTGCAACTTTTGCATTGGGCTTGAACATGGGCTTTTGGGCTTCATTTAGGCTTTTATTCTTTATTTAAATAAACACTCAAGGCCTGCACACATTAAATAACAAAACATTAGTAATAGTGCATGATTGTATAAATAAATATGAAAAGTGATAGTAAATGTGATGACAAAATAATAAATTGTTGAATTTTTAGGTATAGGAGGAGAAATTGAATAAGTAATTAGTCTTAATTTTTACCTTAATGAAATGTGCATACCTAATACATTTACATATCTAGGATTCTAAGACAAAGACTATTGTGCCCTATAACAAATAAAAAAAATAACAAATAAAAAAAATTTAAAAGAAAAAAAATAAAAATCACTAATTAAGCTGGATACATGTGCCTCAAGAAGCATCAGTATTCACGCCTAAAGGTGATTTTTATAAAAAAAGCCTTAGTTTTGTGGCCTAGTTCACTCGAATCCTTAAGTCCGTGGAGTGTCTTCTCACCTGGTGCCCTAAAGTCGACCGGTTTGGGAGCCACCGACTTTAAGTTCGCTACATGGGTGGATTAGAAAGCCTAAGGAAACTAAGAAAAATTACTTTTATATGTACTAACACATCTAATAGTCAATTAGTTAGGTATGAGGGCTTCAAGAAGCCTTTATGCTTATACGAAAGAAAATTAGATGAGTTATACATATTAAAAATAATAATAATAATAATATAATAATAATAATAAAGAGGCATGAGAGTCCAAGTTAAGGAATTCCTAGTAAAAATTCACAAGGATGCATATGACTTAGGGTAACGAAAAAGACTATACAAAAATTTAATTTTGACCCTTACCTAAAAAGGAAAACAATTTACTATATAAAGACTAAGTTTAAGAATGAATAAAAATGAGGATCCTAAAAATTTATAGATTACTTAATCTCTTCAAACATATTTCAAATATTTTTCTTTTATGGATTTTGTGGTGTAATCCGCTGAAAACTCTCACGAGACAACACTCGTCCTCTAGGGTAACCTAGGGGTTTAACGACTTGTTGCACGTGCTAAGTGCAACCGTGATTCCTACGAAAGTGAATTAGTATAGATTAATTTTTCTTTTCTTTCTGATTTTTACTCGAGGACGAGCAAAAAGATAAGTGTGGGGGTGTGATAGGTAGTAAAAAGTGCATATTTATCAATACATTTACTATCACATTTTCATATTTATTCCTATAATTTTTGCACATTTAGTAATATTTTATTATTTATTGTGTGCAGGCCTTGAGTAATTAATTAAATAAAGAATAAAGCCTTAAAAGAAGCTCAAAAGCCCATGTTCAAGCCCAATGCAAAAGTTGCAATTATCAAATGTCAAAGTTGCAATTACCAATTGCAAAAATTGCAAATACTAAAAGAAGAGGGAAAGGATAGACTTCTATTCAACCCTAAATGCTTGCAGGATGAGGATAAAAGCCAAAGAAGGAGAGTGCAAAATAACAAATTCGTTGTTAAAAGATATTGGAAGATTTGAATTTAGGGTAACTTGCTTCCCAAGTTATCCCGAAATCTCAAAATAAAGAGTCAGGATACAACTTCCAGAAGGATAAACCCAGATGGACGGACCAGAGGAGGCCACGCGCGAAAGCGCGTGGCCAGGGACACAGCTAAGGCCGCGGAAACGCAGCCCAAGCCGCGTTTCCGCGGCAATCCTAACGAGTCTGGCAATAAGGTTTTTTCGAGGAGTCGTACCGGGACTCTACTTCTTCCAGTTCCTATAAATACCCTTCAAAGTAACAGAGAAGGGCGCCCAGCGAAGTACAGAGCCAAATCTAGAGTTTTTCTTAGGCTAACTTGTAGATTGTAGTTTAGGTTTTATTTTCTTTTTGTAATTTTTATTTTTCCTTTATGTAACTGAGAGGAGAGGACGCTTTCATGGAGGAAGGAGATCATGCTTGTACTGAGGTGACATCGGTGTAAGTCAAACTTTTTCTCCATTGTTAATAGAATCAACTCAAGGTTTGTTTTTGTTCTTCTATTCTTGTTTTATTTTTGTTCTTCTATTCTTGTTTTATTTTATTGTTTCTCTCTGATGTCTTACAAACCATGAGATCTGATTGCTTCGAGACTGCTTAGCCGAAGAAGTGCCCTTGATGGCCTATGGTGATGAACAAGCCGTCTCTTGCTAGTGTAGTTTGTCTTTTCTTTTCGTAGTGTAGATCGAGAAGGGGGAAGATCCTATATGCCATGCTTGAATGCCTTCAAAGACAAGGTAAGTCGTTGCAACGGATCAAAGGTAAACAGGGCAGAAGAGGTAGGTATGTGTTTTTAGTTATAGTTTTCTTTCTTTGTAAGTTTAGTTTAGATCACCAACTCCACATCTTTCCAATTTCTTTCACACTTCTCATTATAAATACCATTGTAAATAACAAAATAAATAAAAAGAGATAACTTACTAAACAAGCTTCCATCGCTAGTCCCTCCCTGTGGATCACGACCCGCATAGCCATTGCTACAGCGGATAGAATTGAGCACCTTGCACATCTTTATTTTTAAATCTAAAATTCTATATTTTGTATGCAGGTAAAATCTCAATCAAAATTTTGGCGCCGTTGCCGGGGAGGGAACGGTAAATATTGTTTTCTAACTTAGGCTTTTTATTTGTTTCTCTTTATTTTTAACAATTCTTATGTGATATGGCTTATTACAACAATTTTTCCAATTTTAATAGTAATCCATATTACACCTCGACCTCTTTTGAATCGGATATTACCAGCCCGATATATCATAATTTTAACCAACCAAGCATGCCTAGTTGGTCTTATCTGAATCAACATATGCCCCAACCTCAATTTCATGAAAAAAATTGGAATAATCATCTCTACTCCTCACCGAGTCAATGGGGATGCAACACCCTTGAGCCATATTGTCAACCACCTTTCCAACCATCATCTTCATATACTTCTTTTTCCACACCACCAATAGAAGAACCTACCTACATGGAAAAGAGTATAGAATTCATGATTCAGTCCTCAAATGATCCATTCGATAGGTTAGAAGAAAAAATAGATCATTTGCAAAGTTTAATGAATGAGCAAATTTCTAGACTTTCAAATATCCTTGAACTAACTAACCAAATTGACGAGACCAACGAATCATGGTGTCTTGGAGACCTTGATCAAGATTCAATTTCATCGCACCAACGTGAACTTGATCAATCCCAACCTTTGGACAAATTGGTAAGTTTTAACTTCAATGAGATTGAACTTGATTGTGAATACGAACCCGATCCTCAACTCTGTGATTTAATTCCAAACTTTGAATCTACGTTGACTCCAGTGTCTTTACCCAAGTTGGAGCCAATTTCTGAGCCAACATTAATTCTAGTACCCGTATATTATGAAATTGGATCACCTATTTTGGATAGGCACGTTCGTTTCTTGGATCATAAATACGAGCTTAAATTCTTTGATTTGGAGACGACTTTTGAACCAAACCCGACTCTGGAAGCTAAATTTAATTTTCTTGAGCCGGTATTAGTTCCCAATCCTATCATTTTTAAGCCCAAATCAATCACTTCATCAAGTCAAATTCTACTGTTGGACCAAGGTGTAGACAATGCTGACCCTGAGATGGTATTTCAAGATTGGTCATACAACCAAAATAGTTTCAATGTTAGGGTCGTGCATGATCCTATTCATTTGGGGTATAATAACAATGTGTATAAGAAAGAGGTCCTAAAAGATGGGGTTCTTGATGATCTACAAGATTTTGATTTGGCCGCATTTCGTGGACCAATCAGACCACCACCGGAACCACCACCTTGAGGTCACATCTTGCCTCCCTTTCTTATTTTTCATGCATACATGCATTCATTCATACATTGAGGACAATGCATGAGATAAGTGTGGGAGAGGGTTTACTAACATACTAACATAGGTAGATACTAACATTTTTTTAGGAAAAAAATCTTATTGAAAAAGAAAACAATATTTTGATTTATTTCTGTAAGTAATTAAGTTAATTTTAAGGAATAGGAAAATCATAATTAGGATTTCTTAACACTTGGTCAAAATAAGAGTATTTGTTTTATTTTTAAGTTTAGGAGGAAAAAATTGAAAAAGTAATTTAGTCATGATATCTTTACCTTGATGATATATGCATGCTTTAAACACTTACACACTTGGATTCAAAACAAAGACTCTTGTATCTTAGAAAAAAATATATAAAATAAACAAATCTAATTATTGATTAGCTAGGTACTTTGGCCTAAGAAAGCGTTGGTACTTACGCGAAAGGTAATTAGGTAAGTTTAAAAATATATATATATAAATATATTATATGTATTAACACATCTAATAATCAATTGTTAGGTACTAGGGCCTCAAGAAGCCTTATTACTTACACAAAAGAAAATTAGATGAGTTATACATATTTAAAAAAAAGAAAAAAAAGAAAAAAAAGAAAAGAAGTGCTTAAAGGGCAACGAAGTGCTAATACTTCGAACTTCTGCAAAAAAAAAAAATTATATACAAGTTATAAGAGTTGAAGTTTAAGAATCCCAAGTAAAAATTTCGCTTTCACTTCGCTTTCACAAAGGTGCATATGACTTGGGGTAAAATAAAAGACTAAGTGAGAAATTCAGTTTTAATCCTAACCTAAATTGATGATAAATATTTGCATCGAGACTAAGTATAGGAATGAATAATTTGGTGATCCTAAGACTTATAGATTACTTGATTTCCTCAAAGATACTTCAAATATTTTTCTATTTCAAAATTGAATTTAAAAAATACTAACATTTTGTTTTTCTTTCTTTATGAATTTTGTGGGTGTAATTCACTAAAAACCCTCACGAGACAACACTCGTTCTCTAGGGTAACCTAGAGCTTTAACGGCTTGTTGCACGTGCTAAGTGCAATCGTGATTCCTATAAAAGTGAGTTATGTTAGATTAAATTAGTTTCTAACATTTGGTTTTGCTCGAGGACGATCAAAAGATAAGTGTGGGGTGTGATTGTACTCCAAAATTACATTTTTTATCATCACTTTTACACATATATCCTTGATCATTCTTTTATTAATTAATGCTATTAACCCCTTTTTTTCATTATGGTGTGTAGTTACTTAAATGAGAGGATAAGGATACAAGAAGCTTCATTTTATCCCTAATCCTATTCAAAGTTGGATTAAATTAAATCCAAAGGAGGAAAGGATTAATCTTCATCTCCTATTCAAGTTCAAATTCAGGAGATAAAGTCCTAGAAGATGAAGGGGATAAAGCTAATCCTAAAAGGGAAAATGAGGATAATTTAAATTAAATGGAGTTCAAAATCAATTCAGGCTCGGATTCTGGCTGTACACCTTTTAGTAATCAGATCATAACTTTTTCTACAGATCCTTAAATCTGATGATTTAAGATGCTACAGAAAGAAGATTGGAAGAACTATAATTCTTATGTTTATCACTCTATCTAATTCAGCCATCTGATAAGTCATATTCAGCAAACAACACGCCAACTTGTTGCAGGACTGAATTCCTTATTGAATTATGAAACCTTCTAATTTGTATCCTATTGTGATTAGATTTGAGGCCTATTTAAAGAGCTGAAATCTCTCATTATGAATCATCTCCACATCAGAGATTATAACTTAGAATTTTTCTTTTAGTCTCTTCTCCAAATTTCTTTTGTATTTTTGTTCTATTTGTGAGAAGGAGAAGCCATTGTAATTTGAGTGACAGATCAATATAAGGTGCTTTCTTTCTTTTCATATCTCTTTTGTTATTTACTTTATTTTTTTTTTTTCTATTTTTTATTTCTTACTTTATTTTGCTTGTCATGTTTACCATGAGTAGCTAGATTTTTCTCATGGCTTGCTAAGACATCACCACCATCACATCTAATGTCTAGTAGATAAAACGGATTAGATCATATGCATGCCTATCTAATTTTATTCTTGAAGACTCATTAGGATAAGCAACTAGTTTAAACACTTTTTTATTGTTCTTCTTAATCTATACTTGATAAATATCTTGATATTTTAATGTTCAACTTTAATAAGTGTTAGGGCTAAAGATTTGCTTGTACTTTCTAATGATCTTTCTTACTTTATACTTGACCGACAATCTTGATATTGTAATGTTACATCTTGGTTAGTGCTATTTCAACCCGTATCCTAGTTTTCCTCCTATGTATCTTACTTGATTTTGTGGTAAAATATCATGTTTATGATTTAAAGTGAAGTAATTATCTATCTAGCATTAGCATGTATGGTGGTTGATTATTAGTAAGCTGTGAACCTTTCTTTTAGTTTGTTTCTTTATCCACATACAATCCATCCCCTCTTTTTCACGTTCTTTAAACAGAGAAAATAAAAAAGAAGACAATATTACCGAAAAGCTTCCATCGCATCTCTCCCTGAGGTTCGACCCGTTTAGCTCTTGCTACAGCGGTTAAATTGTAAAAATTCAAAGTAAAACAATCACATAAACTTTCATATTCCCTGTACTCTGTTTTGTGCAATAAAATTTTGAAAATTTTGATTGAGATTTTACCTGCACACAAAATATAGAATTTTAGATTTAAAAATAAAAATGTGCAAGGTGCTCATTCTATCCGCTGTAGCAATGGCTATGCGGGTCGTGATCCACAGGGAGGGACTAGCGATGGAAGCTTGTTTAGTAAGTTATCTCTTTTTTATTTATTTTGTTATTTAAAATGGTATTTACAATGAGAAGTGTGAAAGAAATTGGAAAGATGTGGAGTTGGTGATCTAAACTAAACTTACAAAGAAAGAAAACTATAACTAAAAACACATACCTACCTCTTCTGCCCTGTTTAAGTTTGATCCGTTGCAAAGGCTTACCTTGTCTTTGAAGGCATTCAAGCATGGCGTATAGGATCTTCCCCTTCTCGATCTACATTACGAAAAGAAAAGACAAACTACACTAGCAAGAGACGGCTTGTTCATCACCATAGGCCATCAGAGGCACTTCTTTGGCTAAGCAGTCTCGAAGCAATTAGATCTCATGGTTTGCAAGACATCAGAGAGAAACAATAAAATAAAACAAGAATAGAAGAACAAAAAGAAAACAAGAATAGAAGAACAAAAACAAACCTTGAGTTGATTCTATTAACAATGGAGGAAAAGTTTGACTTACACCGATGTCACCTCAGTACAAGCATGATCTCCTTCCTCCATGAAAGCATCCTCTCCTCTCAGTTACATAAAGGAAAAATAAAAATTACAAAAAGAAAATAAAACCTAAACTACAGTCTACAAGTTAGCCTAAGAAAAACCCTAAATTTGGCTTTGTACTTCGCTGGGCGCCCTTCTCTGTTACTCTGCAGGGGTATTTATAGGAGCTGGAAGAAGTAGAGTCCCGGTACGACTCCTCGAAAAAACCTTATCGCCAGACTCGTTAAGATTGCCGCGGAAACGCGGCATGGGCCGCGTTTCTGCGGCCTTAACTGTGTCCCTGGCCATGCGCTTTCGCGCGTGGCCTCCTCTGGTCCGTCCATCTGGGTTTATCCATCTGGAAGTTGTATCCTGAATCTTTATTTTGAGATTTCGGGATAACTTGGGAAGCAAGTTACCCTAAATCCAAATCTTCCAATATCTTTTAACAACGAATTTGTTATTTGCACTCTCCTTCTTTGGCTTTTATCCTCATCCTGCAAGCATTTAGGGTTGAATAGAAGTCTATCCTTTTCCTCTTCTTTTAGTATTTGCAATTTTTGCAATTGGTAATTGCAACTTTGACATTTGATAATTGCAACTTTTGCATTGGGCTTGAACATGTGCTTTTGGGCTTCATTTAGGCTTTTATTCTTTATTTAAATAAACACTCAAGGCCTGCACACATTAAATAACAAAACATTAGTAATAGTGCATGATTGTATAAATAAATATGAAAATGTGATAGTAAATGTGATGACAAATATGCATTTTTTACTACCTATCACACCCCCACACTTATCTTTTGCTCGTCCTCGAGTAAAAATCAAAAAGAAAAGAAAAATTAATCTATACTAACTCACTTTCGTAGGAATCACGGTTGCACTTAGCACGTGCAATAAGCCGTTAAACCCCTAGGTTATCCTAGAGGACGAGTGTTGTCTCGTGAGGGTTTTCAGCAGATTGCACCCACAAAAATCCATGAAAGAAAAATATTTGAAATATGTTTGAAGAGATTAAGTAATCTATAAGTTTTTAGGATCCTCATTTTTATTGATTCTTAAACTTAGACTATATATAGTAAATTGTTTTCCTTTTTACGTAAGGGTCAAAATTGAATTTTTGTATAGTCTTTTCGTTACCCTAAGTCATATGCATCCTTGTGAATTTTTTCTAGGAATTCCTTAACTTGGACTCTCATGCCTTTTTATTATTATTATATTATTTTTTTCTTTTTCTTTTTAATATGTATAACTCATCTAATTTTCTTTCGTGTAAGCATAAAGGCTTCTTGAGGCCCTCATACCTAACTAATTGACTATTAGATGTGTTAGTACATATAAAAGTAATTTTTCTTAGTTTCCTTAGGTTTTCTAATCCACCCATGTAGCGAACTTAAAGTCGGTGGCTCCCAAACCGGTCGACTTTAGGGCACCAGGTGAGAAGACACCCCACGGACTTAAGGATTCGACTGAACTAGGCCACAAAACTAAGGCCTTTATTTGTAAAATCACCTTTAGGCGTGAATACTGATGCTTCTTGAGGCACATGTATCCAGCTTAATTAGTGAATTTTATTTTTTTTCTTTTAAATTTTTTTTATTTGTTATAGGGCACAAGAGTCATTGTCTTAGAATCCTAGATATGTAAATGTATTAGGTATGCACATTTCATTAAGGTAAAAATTAAGACTAATTACTTATTCAATTTCTCCTCCTATACCTAAAAATTCAACAATTTATTTATTTTGACCAAGTTTTTAGAAATCCTAATCATGATTTTCCTAACTCTTAAGACTAACTTAGATTTCTTTCAAAAGATAAGTCAAAATATTGTTCTTTTCTTTTTCAAAATTTTTTTTAAATTAATTTTTTAGTTAGTATCTAACTATGTTAGTATGTTAGTAAATCCTCCCCCACAACTATCTCATGCATTGTCCTCAATGTATGAATGAATGCATGTATGCATGAAAAAGAAGAAAGGGAAGGGAAATATTACCTTAAGGTGGTGGTTCCGGTGGTGGTCTAATTGGGCCAAGCGTTGCTACCCAATCAAGATAATGTGGTATTCGGAGGAACCCACCAGAAATTTCTCTTGTATAACCCACTAAAATGTATGTATGATCATTTTTTAACAATTCCACCCCATCAAATTTCCAAATTTCATAATTATTTTCAGAGTCAATTGTGTCAACCGCCTTATCCCAAAATGGAGTGTGAAAAGATGGAATGATTGACTTGGACGTCAGAAGTATGGGAACGAATACTGACTCAGGAAAGAAACTTAAATCAGGTAAGGGTTCAGAAGTCGAGCTCGGTTCAAGAAGTGTGTCCAAGTCAAGAAGTTGAAACTCAAGTCTACAATCATTTTCCCACAATGGAATGTGACTCAATATTGGTGATTCAAATTCAGAAATGATAGGTGTGGGAATCAAAACTGACTCTAAAATATTACCTAAGTTGGGTAACAAAATAGGAGTCAATAATGATTCGGGAATTTGAACTTGATCACAGATTTGAGAATCTAGGTCACATATCTCATTGAGTTCAATATCATAAAAATGAGAACTTGCCAATTTATCCATGGGACTTTCAAAAATATAAAATTGGTCAAGTTCAATATGATCATCAAAAATGAGTGATTCAATTTTATGATGAATTGGCACAGGATCCAATGTTGACTCGGGAAAAGTAAAATCAGGTGAAGACACCAGAGTCATTATTGAATCAGGAAGTAGAACTGAATCACCAAGTGGGAGATCATGATCATATTCATGCTCAAGTTCTATTTCAGGAAAGGAATAACTTGACAAACTATCAAAAATTAGAGTTTCGGCAAGTTCAAATGATGGCACTGAATTAGAATCTTGTTGTGAAAAACACCTAGAGGGGGGGTGAATAGGTGTAAGTGCTAATCTAGGAACTAAATGCGCTAAATGCGGAAGCTAATGCAAATCTTGCACAAACTTAATACAACACAACAAGTGTAGCCGAATTCCCCTTGAAGGGCTCTGGACTAACTCCTCTTGATTCCCCTTGAATGGGTTGAGGTGCTATGTGAAGCTCTTGTTGGTTAAGTATAAGTTAGGCACACGCACAAGCAAGCCAAGCAAATAAGGATGAATAGCAATATGAATATATGCAATGCACAATGCAAGCAAATAGATATGATATGACAATATGAGTTATACTCAACACAAGCAAATATGATATGAATGAAGTATGATGCTTTGCACAAATAAATGAGAGAGAGAGTTGAGAGATATTGGATCAAACGCAAACACAAGAATATGTTTCGAGGTTCGAGCCCCTAGCTCTACATCCCTGCCTACACCACCGTGTAGGATTTCCAATCCACTATAGGAGTACCGAACTCCTCTCTCAATGCCACCGAGGCAATACAACTACAATCCACCTCTACCGAAGAGGGATAAGGCCTGTAGCCAATACAACACAATCACCTCTACCGAAGAGGGATCCAAACACCAATACACTCCGATCAACCTCTATCAAAGAGGGATACAACAAAAGCAAGGAGGGTTTACAATCAAGGAGGCTTAACCTCAACCACTTCTCTTTCTCTCTTTTCCACAAAACAAGGATCCTAATAGATTAGGATAGTATGATAGCTCAAGTGTGAAAAACTAAGTGTTTTTGGAAACAAGCAACAAAGAAAATACTTGGGAAAACTCTTGTAAAAGATAGAGAATGAAAACCAATACAAATATCCCAAATTCCTATTTTCTTTGATTTTCCAAAAACCTAAAACAAAAGGATGAAATCTTTTTAGCACAAAAACTCTTTTCAAAACTTGTTTAAAACACTGAAGAAGTCAGGAATTTTTAGCTCTAAAAATCTTGGTGAAAACCTCAAACAAATGGGGTATTTATAGCCCCATCAGAAAACTAGCCGTTAGGCTGATGTGGCAGCCTGACAGGCGACCGGTCGACCGGCCCGGTCGACCGCCAACGGTTAGAAATGTGACCGTTGGGCAACCACGGTCGACCGGCCCGGTCGACTCAAACAAACAGAGAGCACTGCTCTCAGACCCGGTCGACCCGGACGGTCGACCGTCCCAGTGTCTCCAAACGTGCACAGATTTGTGCACGTCGGTCGACCGGCTTCATCCAAGTCGACTAGGTCAGTTGACTTAGTCAACTGATTGAAGCCTGGAACAGAAATCTGGGTCAGAAAAACAGTTTAAAAATATTTTGAAAAATCTTTTAAGTCTTCTAAAAATCCACAAAACTTGTTTTAACATTTTGTATTGAAACACAAACAAGTGATAAAAATTTCAAGACATATATCAAACATATCAATTCATTTTTGAGTCTTGCAAATTTTATCAAAAACAAAACTTGTATTTTTGTCAAACTTGATTTTTCCAAAACATGAATAGGATAGTCAAAATAAGTTTGTTTAAGATATGAAGCATGTATGTATATTAACACATCTAATATACATAAAAACCATGTAAACTTGTTTTGATCAATCATTCATGAAAACCAATTCCAAAACATGAAAACGTGTGTGTTTGTGCACTTGAGCATATCAACTATACTAAGCTTTACAAATGGATCTAAAACACACTAAACTAAACTAGGATACCTAAGTCTTCTTGATGATCTTCATCTTCAAGGCGACTCGATCCACAAACACCGTGATCCATGAGCTAGGCAAGGTATGATCTTGAAGCTTTGGCCCTGGAATCACCATGAAAAGATTCTAAACACCTTTGTTGAAGTTAATCACCAACTAATATCTTGGTTAATGATCTGAAACTTAAACAACACAAGAATATTAGTAAACATAACTACATGAGTAATCATCATTAAAACTAGGGTGGAAGGCCATTGGGCCAACAATCTCCCCCTTTTTGATGATGACAAAACTCATGGAGTTATATATGCATGGATTAAAGTTAAGCTTCAAAGAAGCTCCCCCTTAACTCATGCATAAACAAATAAACAAAAGATATGCAATGAATGTACATAAACATGTATGCATCAACATGCATAAAACACATAAACATGTTCTAGAAGCTCTAGATACCAATTAAATTAATAAAACATTAACAAAAACACTAGATGCTCTAGATACTAATAAAACTTAATATATGCAAAAACATAAGTATGCATATATAAAACTCAAATTATTCTCCCCTTTTTGTCAATCATCAACAAAGGGGTAAACAATCAAAACAATAAATGAGGGGTAAAATCTTTCTCCCCCTTTTGTCAATCAAAACAATAAAACAATGTTCTCCCCCTTTTTGTCTAAAACAAAAAACAAAGTCAATAAGGGGTGACTATAAACAACATGATATCAATAGAAAAATATGTCAATGAAGCATCTTGATATCAATTGAAATTAAACAAAGATCAATAAATGTTATATGCTATATACATTCATGAAGAGGAAGACGCTAAGTAGCTTCCCTACACATATGCATTACATGAAAGAGGGATGTTAAGCCCTAATTCATATAACACACATTATGTAATGTATAAGAGGAGATGTGAAGCTCCCCCTACACACGTGTACCACATAAAGAAGAGATGTTAAGCTCTTCAATTCACAATACACTCAACATGAATTTATATGTAGAAGAGATGTTAAGCTCTCCTTGCATATAGGAAATATAAATCAAATTTTTGTATTTTTTTCTTTAAACAAAATTTTTAGATACCAATTTAAAACACAAGACATCTTGATATCAAAAGATAGTACTTTTCTTTTAAGTCATATAAACAATTGAAATGACTATTTCTATCATAAAGTAAGGGAGTGAAAATACAAGTACCAATTGAAATATGAAATCGAATTTTCTCTCCCTTTATGAAATACCAACAAAAGCTATGCGTAGGCTTGAAATAAGATACCAATTGAAAACTAAATCAATTGAAATAAAGTTGAAGCTCAAGCTCTAGCATAAACAAAATTTGTGCTTAAGATATAGAAATATAATAGCACAAATAAAACAAGTATATGTGTATGAAATAGAATGAGTACCAATCACCAATAGATGATACCAATTGAAAATATACATACACAATAAACATATGAGTATACAAAAAAAATCAAAATGATACCAATTGAAAGAGTTCAATGATACCAATTGACATAACAATAAAAGCATGGTATAACTCATATAACTGATCCTCCCATCTCATGCACAAGTTTAAAATGATTTTCAATATAAACATACAAGGCATGGACTCCCATCCAACCTCCCGTGGAGGGTAGGGGTTTGCAAAAAAATAGATTTGAAAATAAGTTTTGTTTGAAAAACTCTACCAAAATAAAGAATACCGTAACTAGTTAAATGGAAACTCTTTTAAACTAGTACGAAATCCTTCAAACAAGGAATAAACTAGAAATAATTTTCATAAAACTCATGTAAATCACATAGCACTTAAAACACTCAATATTCAATAAAGTCCATACATACTCATGAAAACATACTCATGAGAAATATTAAAAAAATGGTGAGTGTACAAGTAATGTGTGACATGGCATTATGAAATTTTCAATTAAGCTCAATTATTCCTTAAATAATAAAACATGAAAATCATCTAAACTTATTTAATCTTCAGGTATATGTATGTCTAATACAAACTAAAGTATACATACATATCCAAAACACAAACGAGTCCACAAAGTATATGCATTAAGGCACGTGGCTCAAAAAGGATAAACATGTATATCTAATAGTTTGGACAAGATAGACATATACATGAAGTTAAACAATTAGACACAAAATCAAGAAAAACTTAATCTTCACCAAAATAAATTTCATTTCAAGGTATATGTATGAATTGTCAACACAATAAGCATACATACATATCCCTAAATACAATTGAGTCCATATATAGATTTGCATGAAAGGCAAATGACTCAAGGGGTATACATGTATATCTTAAAGTTTGGCAATACAAACATATACATGAAGTGAAACACACAATCATAAAACAAATTCAAAAATAGGAATACAAGTTTAAAATGTATGAATCATCAAAACTAGAGTATACTAGCACATCTAATGGGTTCAAATAAGCATTCAAGCTCAAACATATATAGATTTATTTGTGGCCCACTATATGCACAAGTATAAACCTAGTTTTAGTGAAAACTAACATCTAAACATGTAATCAAGGCGTAAAGCATAAAACAAAACAAAATTCATCATGATAAACAAAAACATGATTATTATGCAAATACATATGTTATTAAACCTAAGATAAACATGATAGCTAAACAATGGTGAGAACACTAAAATAATGGTCCATATTAAACATGGGTCTCAAAATGCTAAACATGTACGTCAAGGATTTAATAAACATGGCATTATTATAATAATCTACAAACAATAAAACATGCTATATATGATAAACATGGAAAGCATGTAAATAAAACGGGAGTAAAGGATTGTTACCAAAACCGAAGAAGCAACTCTCCTTGTCTCCAAAACGTGGTGGTCATCTCCACCAAACCTTCCTTGAAAGTGATGCATCCAAATGATTTCCTATAAGTACGGAACGCATCCACTCCATGGTACGGCTACTCTCACGTCATGTGAGAGCCCACACCTACATCAAATAAAGGAGGGGTGGTCTTGGTACCCATATCTTATTGGGTCCATGGGGGTTAGTACCTTCTCTAACCCAAATAAAATTCTTTGCTAAATTTGAAGTATGTAATCTATCATAACAAAATTTAGCAAGGTGACCCTTACGTCCACAATGTGTACATGTGTACACATGAGCATACATGGTGTGATGGTGTCCGTGAGGAGCATGTGTATGCCGTGGAGGGTGTGCATGAATAATAGATGGAACTTGTTTCTTTCGAAACAAAGATTCCAAACGTGTATGCCAACAACACATTGGCTCAAAGTGGAGCCCAAACAATCTACACTCTTCTTAATCATGGAAATATCATTGTTAATCAAAGAAGAAGTGTCGCATGCAATAGGTGAAGTGTGTGATACTACCCTAGCATGGCAAAC
The DNA here is from genome assembly GCA_038442645.1 of Agave tequilana. Taxonomy (NCBI): domain Eukaryota; kingdom Viridiplantae; phylum Streptophyta; class Magnoliopsida; order Asparagales; family Asparagaceae; genus Agave; species Agave tequilana. The sequence continues at coordinate 30,106 of JAVJIF010026500.1, forward strand.
CTGTGCATCAATCTTATTTTGTAAAACAACATTTTCTCTAAACAAACATTTAATCATTTGAAATAGAAATAATTTTGTTTTTCAAAGCAACATTCTCTTTTAAACAAAATCAATTTTTGAAGATAAGTTTTTATTTTTCTTCAAAATATTTTCACAATCATTATTATTTTTCAAAAACTCATTTTCTTTAAGTGCAAGTTCTAATTGAGATCTCAATGAACCCCTTTCATTATAGACCTCAACCTTCTCTTGCAAAATATTGTTAAGTTTAGAAGACAATTTTTCATTTTCTTTATTTAAAGCAAAAGTCTTCTTTTTCAACAAATTATATTTTTCAATTAATTTTTCACACATAATAGATAGTTCTTCATTCAAAGCATGGGGATCAACATAATCATTTGAAGAACTAGCACAATCATCATTATCTAAGTGGGGTTCCGAATGTACCTCAGGGAGTCATTCCCTTGGACCATTAAGCATTGAGAGTCGGACTATCCACTACATTCCTCTTCTTGGATTTGCACTTGAAGCTTGGAGGTATTGGTGGTTGTTAACAAATTTCACACTGCAAAGGCGGAATCAATGTTAGAAACACGTAAAAGATAATCTTCAGATAATGTGCTTCTAATAGCCTCAAGGGCTTGTGCATTGGCCCCTATATGATTGCTATCACTAAGGAAGGATTCCTTGGTAATGGCAAGGTAAACCTTATGTCCTAGGGTTTGTAAATAAACGGTCATCCTAATCTTCCAAACATGAATGTTGGAAGGGTCAAACATAGGTGGGGTCATGAAGGCCATGGTAAACTATATGTGTGCAAACAAGCAAATGCAAACAAGATTAGCAATAAATGGATCTCACTCCTAGGATGTTAAGCCTAAGTATCAGGAGCACTAGCTCTGATACCAATTGAAAAAACACCTAGAGGGGGGGTGAATAGGTGTAAGTGCTAATCTAGGAACTAAATGCGCTAAATACGGAAGCTAATGCAAATCTTGCACAAACTTAATACAACACAACAAGTGTAGCCGAATTCTCCGTGAAGGGCTTTGGACTAACTCCTCTTGATTCCTCTTGAATGGGTTGAGGTGCTATGTGAAGCTCTTGTTGGTTAAGTATAAGTTAGGCACACACACAAGCAAGCCAAGCAAATAAGGATGAATAGCAATATGAATATATGCAAGGCACAATGCAAGCAAATAGATATGATATGACAATATGAGTTATGCTCAACACAAGCAAATATGATATGAATGAAGTATGATGCTTTGCACAAATAAATGAGAGAGAGAGAGTTGAGAGATATTGGATCAAACGCAAACACAAGAATATGTTTCGAGGTTCGAGCCCTAGCTCTACATTCCCGCCTACACCACCGTGTAGGATTTCCATCCACTATAGGAGTTACCGAACTCCTCTCTCAATGCCACCGAGGCAATACAACCACAATCCACCTCTACCGAAGAGGGATAAGGCCCGTAGCTAATACAACAAAATCACCTCTACTGAAGAGGGATCCAAACACCAATACCACTCCGATCAACCTCTATCAAAGAGGGATACAACAAAAGCAAGGAGGGTTTACAATCAAGGAGGCTTAACCTCAACCACTTCTCTTTTCTCTCTTTTCCACAAAACAAAGATCCTAATAGATTAGGATAGTATGATAGCTCAAGTGTGGAAAACTAGGTGTTTTTGGAAACAAGCAACAAAGAAAATACTTGGGAAAACTCTTGTAAAAGATAGAGAATGAAAACCAATACAAATATCCCAAATTCCTATTTCTTTGATTTTCCAAAAATCCAAAACAAAAAGGATGAAATCTTTTTAGCACAAAAACTCTTTTCAAAACTTGTTTAAAACACTAAAGAAGTCAGGAATTTTTAGCTCTAAAAATCTTGGTGAAAACCTCAAACAAATGGGGTATTTATAGCCCCATCAGAAAACTAGCCGTTAGGCTGATGTGGCAGCCGGACAGGCGACCGGTCGACCGGCCCGGTCGACCGCCAACGGTTAGAAATGTGACCGTGGGCAACCACGGTCGACCGGCCCGGTATACCCAAACAAACAGAGAGCACTGCTCTCAGACCCGGTCGACCCGGACGGTCGACCGTCCCAGTGTCCCAAACGTGCACAGATTTGTGCACGTCGGTCGACCGGCCCGGTCGACCGACTTCATCCAAGTCGACTAGGTCAGTTGACTTAGTCGACTGATTGAAGCCTGGAACAGAAATCTCTGGGTCAGAAAAACAGTTTAAAAATATTTGGAAAAATCTTTTAAGTCTTCTAAAAATTCACAAAACTTGTTTTAACATTTTGTATTGAAACACAAACAAGTGATAAAAATTTCAAGACATATATCAAACATATCAATCATTTTTGAGTCTTGCAAATTTTATCAAAAACAAAACTTGTATTTTTGTCAAACTTGATTTTT
>JAVJIF010026501.1:0-49214 GCA_038442645.1 Agave tequilana
GGCGAACAACATGCTGTGGAGGAAGGGGAAGAGCTCTCCTCATTGCTGGTCCTTGGTTCCTATGCCCAAGGGCCCTGGAATTACCCTCTGTCCATTCGGTCCTTGTAGTGCTGGCAAGGCTTGGCCGGCTATCCCATTCTTCTGTGTGGACAGGCTTCAATGGAATGATCTCGGGAAACCACACCCAAGCACAACCCATTTGCCCTTCGGCAATTCTGTCGAATATGCCCTGGCTTCTGGCAATAACTGCAGAAGGAAAATGGTGGGCCGTCTGGTAAGGAGCTGGTCTGAATGGTTGCCTCTGAACCTTTGTGCTCTATTGGGCCTCCTCTTCCCATGGTACAAATGGCCTCTTCATGGTCTGGTTCCCCATCTGGTCAACTTTCTTCTTCTCAAGCACACGCCCACTTCTCGAGCTATGGTGAGAACCTCCGAATAAGTCTTCAACTGCTGGGGCATCAGGAAAACTTGTATGTCCATCTGCAGACCCTGCTGGAACCGCTTGCCCGCTTCTCTCATCCGTCACCATGTACGGAGCAAAGCGGGCCAATCTAAAAACTCTGCGGCATACTCGTCCACGGACTTGCTCCCTTGCTGAAGCCTGATAAACTGCTCTTCCATGTCCTTCTGAGCAGTAGCTGGGAAGAATCTGACATAGAAGCTCTTGGGAATGTGTCCCAGGAGACAGGCTTCTCCAGTCTGGCCTCCTCAGTAGCCACCAAGTTCTGGCTATATCCTCCAACTGAATCTTGGCGACCTCCACCTGGTTATCCTTTGGTACTCTGGCTGCGTTCAACAAATCTGAGGTGTCCGTCAGCCATTGCTCAGCATCCAGGGGTTTCTCTCCACCCGTGAAGATGGCTGGTTGCAGCCGTCTGAAGTCCGATACATTCCCCGGCCTCTGTTCTTTTGGAGCTGTCAATTCTTGCCGAAGGAGTTCGGTTTGTTGGCTGGTTCTCCATCATCGTCTGATGACCCTCAGATATCCACATTCTCTCAGTGGGTCCATTCGAGGCTTGCCCAGAGTGGTTACGACCCGATCTTCTCTCCATACCGAGTTGGGAATAGAAACTGGAATTTGGAAACAAATGGAAGGAGTTTAGGATATAGGAAAGGAATCAAGAAAGAATCAAGAAGGACTCAACAACTTTGTACATTGTAGTTGGCATTAGCAAATTACTAGAATTTGCCGCTTGATTGTACTTAGGTGTGAGAGCCTAGGCTCTGATACCAACCTGTAACGCCCCGATTCCACGGATACGGGGACGTCACTGCGACGTATATACGTAGGTCAAAAGATGCCCCCACGTATATACGAAGCATAAAAGTACAATAAAGATCAGAGTACTCAACAAGCGTGGTAATCATACATATGCCAACATGAAAATACATGTAAAAGTTATACAGATATGATAACTATTACACTTTACAAGTGTCATTTATCACAACCAAGTCCAAAAGAACAAGATACAAAAATGTATACAAAAAGCTCACGAGTAGAAAGAAGATCCCGTGAGTCAAAAATGAGGAGTCTGGCACAAGGGAACTGGAACTAGTCAGCTTGCCCACTAAGATAGGCTCGATCCTCAGCAGTTGGCTCCACTTCGGTCAAGCTTCGGAATCTGAATATGCAAATCCAAGGGAGTCCAAGACATATAAACAATAAACGGACTACAGCCAAGGGGCTAAGAGACATGAATAAGTAGATGAAACAATATAAGGAATATCAGCTAACAAGTATGAAAAGCATGAAGAGATAAAGTCCTAATACATTAGATCTACAGTTAACATCTTATTATTATTACTTGTCATACTGTGATATCTAGCTATGTGACCCAGCGTCCCAGAGCACATAGATCCATATCCTAGTAAAGCAAGGTGTTATTGGAAACCAACGGTTGTATCGACGAACTATGTTTACAGTGGACCCCGTACATGCCCGGGATAACGGTCCAGGATTGTTCCGTTGCTTGATGACGGAAGCCAGCCGCTAGGCTAAACAGGAGGGACTATGTATGCCCTTATCATGATGGTACCAGTATAGAGGGAGCAAGCACTCCCCTCGGTCCCCTGGAGGCCCACAGGTCAGACCGGAACATGAGTTGCACAACATTCCTAAAAGCCACTGTAAACACGAACACATATCGATATCCGCATGTTTTCCCCGACCCAATGTAAGTTGGTCCATTTTATGCAAAAGTCAAGTGTATCATGCTTGGTTCAAGTGATGGCATGATAAGTGGTGATATTCACATTTTAACAAGTTGTGGAGCGATGATATGTAATAACAAGTCATGAAGTATATGAGAATAATGTCTATCAAGTAACATGTCATGTAGTACCAGTTAAGAATCATGAACAAGAATAATATGCCACACATGTATCAATGATAAGATCCAATCCCAGAAAGAAATCACTAAGTCAAACAGTCAGAATTAGTCGACTATGTGGAAGGATAGTCGACTAATAGGGGTCTTAAGTCGACTAATGATCTGGATGAGTCGACTAAACTGGGTTCCAGAGAGTTGGAATTCTGTTTCAGGAAAGTTAGTCGACTAGGGTTGTAAGGGTAGTCGACTAACAGGGAACTACTAGTCGACTAACGGATACTTAAGTCGACTAAGTCTGTGATACAGAGAGTTGGGGTTTATTTCAGGAAATATTAGTCGACTAAGGTAAAAATGGTAGTCGACTAATGGTCTCAAGTCAACTAATATCTAAGCTAAGTCGACTGGAGCCGAGAGTTGGGTTTTCTGGTTCAGGAAAAGGTTAGTCGACTAGGGTCAAGATAGTAGTCGACTAGGGGTCTCTAGTCGACTGGTAATAGGATCTAGTCGACTAAAACTGTGAAATCAGAAAATGTTACGTTTCAACTAGGTGGGTTAGTCGACTAGTCCCTAGGTATAGTCGACTAATCGTGGGAAAACAGCAAACAGAACAGATTTCTAGGGTTTGTTTGAGGGTCTAAAAATATGATTTTTATGTCACAAGTGTGCATGATTTGTCAACACAAGTACACAAAGGAGTTTACAAGTCTTGGTGAGTAAATATACTCACCTCGAACGGTTAATCGAAGTTCTATGCGAGTTCGAAGAGATCGTAGTCGACAGTATCACCCACTCGATCCTTGGCGATACTTCCGACGAAGAGAGATGCGATCCAAATCCAAGGTAGTGATGGTTGCTTGAGATGGAGATGAAAACCTAGGTGAGCTTTGGAGTTAGGTTTGAGATGGAGAAGGAAATGGTGAAGGCTATTTTCTTGGTGAAGTGAAGAAAAGAGTAAAAGAATGTAAAGGAAAACTTATATATGGATTTGATTTTGTAAAGGAGATGCAAATAAAGAATTTGAGAGGGGGTTTTGTGCAAAAAGGGGAGGTGAGGTGTCTCTCCTAGCCACCACTTGGCCGGCCATGGGAGAGAGAGAAAGATGGGCATTTAATGAGGAAGTAGGTGAGAAAATGTGTGGAGTTGGAATTTTTGGAGAAAATGGAATTTTGGAAATGGAAAAAAACTTGTGGTTGTGGAGGAAAGAAATAAAGGAAAGGAAAAGAAAAGAAATCATAAAGGAGAAGATATTTTCTCTTGGATTTAGAAAATAAAATATTGAAAATACAAGTTCCCGGTTTAAGTCGAGGATGCGGAAACATTTCGGGAAATACGAAATCGTCCGAAATTCAAGTATCTCGGAACGACTCGTAAATTTTACCAAAAAATCAATAATAAATATGAAGACGTATATAGTGAAATCCGTTTGAAAGAAATACTTATATTTTTTAAAACTAAAATATCCGGAATCAGTAATTTACCGACTCCGTTGAAATTTTCATAAATTCATAACATTCTCAGAAAAAGTATTTAAGTAGGAAATATCATTCTAAGAAATAAGGTCTAAAGACTCTTCTAGAAATTCTTAACCGTTTGTAAAATAAAATTCAGGAATCGATCAGCGACACTGGTCGACACCGGGTTTTGAAGAAATTTATTTTAATTCAGAAAAAATCCAGAAAATCATAGAAAATCTAATATATTGGAAAATGATATTTGAAATTGAAATCGGTCAAATACAGGAAGTAAATCGAAAAATACGGTCGAAAAACTGAATACGAAACTAAGTACGCATTCTGGGAACAGGGTATTACAACGGCTGTCTGTAAACCGTCGCGGCGGTTTGGACGGTTGCTGCAGTTGAAACGAACCATTGCAATGGTTCAGACCAGACCGTTGCAACTGTTCTGTTGGTTTCGGACCAAAATGCCCCTCCTGGAGCGCTATAAATAGCGCTCCGCTTCTCTCAATCAGAACACACCAAGACACTCAACTCTCTCTGCGTTTTGAGTTCTGAAGTGAGATCCTCTTCTCTCAGTTTCAGAAGTGACTTCCAACGGGAAGTAGGAAATCTGCAACTCGATTTCTGAAGCGACTCTCAGTTTCAAAGTGACTTCCAACGGAAAGTAGAAATCTGCAACTCAGTTTTCGAAGCAACTTTCAAGAGATTCTGCAAAATTCATTCTGAAAGAGGGCTCAGAAAAAATTCAACAGATTCTTTAGTAGAATTGTTGTCTGAATATGGGACTTCCGAAGAAGAATATTCTTCTACCTTCCTCCTTCCTCTACAGTGGGTGCTCCTCCAAAGTAAAGACAAATATTCTCCGAAAATTTGTCTTAGTCCCGCTGCTTCAATAATCTTGTGAATGTACTGGTTAACTACGGTTCGACCGTATGGTGATTTGGTAGTGCTATCCAAATACCGTGAAGGAGTGTTGTATATTGAGAGACCAGTATCCAGTAACCCGTTAGCACAGGTGGGGGGTACGTAATTGTCTTAAGGAGATTCGCTTTAAGCGTACCTCACTCCAAGTACTGTATAGTGAATTAATTTCTTTATACAGAGGTTATACTAATATTCAGTATATTGATACTGACTTATACCAGTCTAATTGGTGTTTAACCAATGAAGGTAATGAAATGTGGTTCTTTAATTAAGGAACGTTCTATTGAACGGAAAACCTCTCACCTGATATTAACCGACCTGGCCAATTAGATCGGTGATATTTCAGTGATATTGATTAGTTGTCAGGTTGATCCTAAACTCCAACAATCAAGACAATTAACGTATTGAGTTTCTTACTTCTGTTCTACTTGAAATTACAGAAAATGTCTGACACTAATCAAGATAGCTCAAGACACTAAACATGCAGTTACAAGCTTTGATGCTACTTCACTTCCTAACCTGAAGCCGGAGAAGCCGGGAAAATTTGATGGCACAGAATTAAGAGTGGCAACAGAAGATGCTCTTCTATTTGACCACTCTGCATCTGGCCAAATTCCTGCAAGAAGATCCATCAGAACCGGACCTGATCGGGACTCTGTTCTTGTAGTCGATGCATGAACTCAAGGTGACTTCCTTTACCGAAACTATATTTTGAATGGACTGGATGACTCTCTTTATAATGTCTACAGTCCTATCACAACGACAAAGAAGTTATGGGCCAGTCTTGATAAGAAGTACAAGACTGAGGATGCTGGTACCAAGAAGTTCGTCGTAGGACGATTTCTGGAGTACAAGATGGTGGACAACAAGACTGTAATCAGTCAGGTGCAAAGAGTTCTAACTTATCTTACACGAGATAGAAGCCGAAGGATGATTCTACCTGAAACCTTTCAGGTTCTAATATCGTGGAGAAACTCCCACCTGCGTGGAGAGATTTCAAGAACTACTGAAGCACAAGCGAAAGGAGCTGAAGTTGGAAGATCTCATTGTGAGGCTTCGAATTGAAGAGGACAACAGAAAGTCTGAGAAAAGGAGCAGTAAGAACTCCTTTGAAGCCAAGGCCAATGTGATCGAAGACTCAAAAGGGAAATCGTCTACTTTCAAAGGCTAAAGCGAGGAAGAAGACTTCACAGGGGTACAAAGGTAAGGTCCAAGAAGGTAAGAAATGCGCTTCAAGGGAACCTGCTACATCTGCAACAAAGAAGGGCATAAGGCGAATGAATGTCGCAGCCGTCTCAAAAAGAACAAGAAGAACCATCCACAGGCAAACTTGACCGACCATGCGTCGCCAAGCCTTTCAGTTGTGGTGTCAGAAGTGAATCTGACAACCAATAATAAGGATTGGTGGTAGACACTGGGGCTACTCGGCACAGTTGCTCTGAGAAATTATATTCACTGAATATCAAAAACTAGAGGAAGAATAAGTACTATTCATGGAAACTCAGCCGTCTCCAAGTTGAAGGAAAAGGCAAGGTCATCCTGAAGTGAAAATCTGGAAAAGAGCTTACTCTGAACGATGTGCTACATGTCCCAGATATCCGCAAGAATCTGATCTCTTGATCAATACTTAGTAAGAAAGGATTTAGAATGATTTTTGAATCAGATAAATTTGTACTTACTAAGGGTGGGATGTATGTGGGAAAGGGTTATCTTGTTGATGGACTTTTTAAAGCCAATGTTGCAGTGGTAGATAAAAAGTCTGTGTATTTGTACCCGAAGCTTATAAATAAAGGAATCTTCGGTTTATTTGCTTGAGTCTCCTACTTTATGGCATGCTAGATTAGGGCATGTAATTACAAGTCATTAAAGAACTTATCTAATTTAGGATATATTCCTAAACTCAACTTGAAAGAATTCACAAGTGTGGATTTGTGTGAGGCCAAGTTAGCGAAAAATTTATTTCACTCAATTGATTGAAATACAGAACCTTTAGTGTTAATTCATAGCGATCTGTGTGACTTGAAGTTTATGCCAACTAGAGGCGGGAAAAAAGTATTTTATTACTTTTATTGATGACTGTACAAGATACTATTATGTGTGTCTTTTAAAAGTAAGGATGAGGCAATGAATATATTTATAACGTATAAAGCCGAAATTGAGAATCAACTCAACAATAAATCAAGATTCTAAAATCTGATAGAGGCGGAGAATAAAAATCAATGATTTTAGTGAGTTATGTACTAAATTTAGTAAAATCTATCAATCAATAGCACCATATACTCCTCAGCAAAATTGAATTGCTGAACAGAACTTTGAAGGAGATGGTCAATTTCATGGTCATAAGTTCTAGAGCTCCGCAAAACTTGTTGGGGGAGCTCTGTTAACTGCAAATTATATTCTAAACAGAATACCTCACAAGAAATTTGGTCTTATACTTGTTGGCCCAAAGGCCTTCCACCCCTAGTTTTGATGATGATTAACTCATGTAGTTATGTTTACTAATAATCTTGTGATTTTAGTTCTAGATTATTGATCAAGATTAGTTAGTGATTGCTTCCAAAAGAGTGTGTTTTAGAAGCTTTCACATGGTGTTTCCAGGGCCCAAGCATCAAGATCACACTTTGCCTATCTCATGGATGGAGTTTTTGGACCGAGTCGACTTGAAGATGAAGATCGTCAAGAAGACTTAGGTATCATAGAGTTTAGTGTGTTTTAGATCCATTTGTAAAGCTTAGAATAGTTTGATATGCTCAAGTGCACAACACACACAAGTTTTATGTTTGGATATTGATTTTTCGGTTTTTAGTTTAACGATATATGTTTCATGAATAGTTGGATAAAAACAAGTTTACATGGTTTATATGTATAATAGATGCATTCTAGTTATACATATATGCTTACATGACGTATACAAACTTATTTTGACTTTCCTATTCATGTATTGAAAAATTCAAGTTTGATAAAAATACATGTTTTAGTTTTGGTAAAAATGATATGACACAAAAATGATTCAATATGTTTGATATTAGTCTTGAAATTTTTATCACATGTTTATATATCAATACAAAATGATAAAACTATTTTGGTGATTTTTAGAAGTGTTAAAAGATTTTTCAAATATATTTCTAACAAGTGTTTCTGACCCTGATCTGTGCTGACAGGCCAGGTCGGCCGACCGGAAGGGTCGACGCACCATGGGCCGGTCGACCCGTACGGTTGACCGACGTGCACAGAACCGTGCAGTCTAGCACACATAGGGACGGTCGACCGGGCGGCCGACCGGACCAGAGAGCTCTGCTCTCTGTTTATTTGGTCGACCGGGCGGTCGACCGGGTTTGCCTAACGGTCACATTTTTGACCGTTGGCGGTCGACCGGGCGGCCGACCGCCAAGCCTGTCAGGCTGTCACATCAGCCTAACGGCTAGTTTTATTTTGAGGCTATAAATACCCATCACTTGGGCTGTTTTGATAAGATTTTAAGAAGAAAAATTTCAGTGTTTCTCTAGTGTTTAAACAAGTTTTCAAAATAGTTTTTGTGCTAAAAAGATTTCATCTTTATTGTTTTGGGTTTTTGGAAAATCAAAGAGAACTAGGCTTTTGGGATATTATATTGGTTTTCATTTTCTATCATTTACAAGAGATTTCCCAAGTAGTTTCTCTTGTTGCTTGTTTCCAAAACACCTTGATTCTACACTTGAGCTATCTTCTATCCTAATCTATTTAGGATCTTGTTTTGTGAAAGAGAGTTTGGTTTGTGGTTGAAAAAAATCCCTAGTTGTACACCCTTGCTTTTGTTGTATCCCTCTTTGGTAGAGGTTGATCGGGTGATTGGTTTGCTCCCTCTAGTGAGGTAGAGTTTGGTTTGTAACCCTCTTTGGTAGAGGCGTTGGTTTGTTGTTGGCTACGGGCCTACCCCTCTTGTGTGAGGTGGGTTTGTATTGAGAGAGGAGTTTGTACTCCTTGTGTTGTAACAAATCCTCTTCGGTAGAGGTTCCCTCGGTGGGAGATAGTGGATTGGAAACCTACACGGTGGTGTAGGCGGGGATGTAGAGTGGTGCTCGAACCTCGAAACATATCGTTGTGTTTGCGTTTGATCCATTATCTCTAACTCTCTCTCTCTCTCTCTTATATTGTGCATAGCATCATTCATTCATTCATATCATATATTGCTTGTTGTGCCTTGCATTTTTCATATTGCTATATCTTGTGTATGCTTGGTTGTTTGTGTGTGCCTCACTTATACTTAACCACAGAGCTTCACATAACACCTCAACCCATTCAAGGGGAATCAAGAGGAGTAGTTCAGAGCCCCTCACGGGGAATTCGGCTACACTTGTTGGTTGTATTAAGTGTGTTGCAAAATTTGCATTAGCTTCCGCATTTAGCGCATTTAGTTTCTAGATTAGCAAGTACACCTATTCACCCCCCTGTAGGTGTGCTTTTCAATACCATTTGAGTTATGGCATAGAAGGACACCTTCCTACCAATTATCTCAAAATGTGAGGGTGCCTTGCAAAGGTGTTAGCACCATTACCTAACAGACTAAGTTGGGAGCAAGAGCTATGGAATGCATATTCCCAGGCTATACTTGAATAGTAGTGCCTATAGATTTCTGGTTTATAAATTAGAGATACCAGATATTCATGTAAACATGATTATCGAATCTAGATATGCTGTGTTCTTTGAAGATATTTTTTCATATAAACGGGACTTCTGGGAAAAGAACACATGAGATGGCATTCAGGAACGAAAGCCCCGAGGAACCGATTGTTAATGCGAAAATTGAACCAAGAAGAAGTCAGAGATCTAGAATCTCAAATATTTTGGTCCAGATTTCATAGCATATGCTTTTAAAAGCGAGTCTCAAACATTAAGAGGCTATGTCCACCTCAGAAGCACAAATGTGGAAAGAAGTTATAAATAGCAAAATAGAATCCATACTAGTAATCATACTTGGGAATTGGCAAACTTGCCTCCTGGTAGTAAACCAATTGGGTGTAAGTAGATTTTAAAAGAAAATTAAAACCCGATGGATCTATCGATAAGTACAAGGTTAGATTAGTAGCCAAGGGTTATCGACAAAAGGAAGGACTTGACTACTTTGATACTTATTCACCAGTAACAGGAATAACCTCTATTCGGATGTGATTGCAATTGCAGTATTGCATAACTTAGATATCTATCAAATGGATGTCAAGACTGCATTCTTAAATGGTGAATTAAATGAGAAAATAATATAGAGCAAGCTGAAGGATTTATAGTCAAAGGCCAAGAATACAAAGTGTGTAAATTGGTAAAATCCTTATACGGTCTAAGCAGGCTCTAAAACAATGGCATGAGAAATTTGATAGTGTCATGATCAAAGATGGATTCACTATCAATGAATGCGATAAGTGTGTTTACACTAAACAGTTGGAAATGTATGTATCATTGTTTGTCTTTATGTAGACGACATGTTGATACTTGAGACTAATATTGAAATTATTAAGTCCACTAAAAGATATTATCCAATAGTTTTGACATGAAAGATCTAGGGGTTACTGATGTAATTTTAGGAATTAAAATCATCAGAACACCAGATGAAATCAGTTTATCTCAATCTCGCTACGTGGAGAAGATGTTAGAAGATTCAAGGATCATGGGATAAAGAGAATACTAATCCTTTTTCTCCCACCACCTCATAAGAATATAGGAACTGGAATACGCTAGTTGGAGTATTCTCAGATTATTAGAAGTCTAATGTATTTGATGAATTGTACTAGATCCCATATTGCTTACGCTGTAAGCAAGTTAAGCAGATACACTAGTAATCCTAGTGATCTACATTGGACTGCTCTGCTACGAGTATTGGGTTACGTATCGCATACCAAGGAATATGCCTTGAAATATGGACAATATCCACCTGTACTTGAAGGATACAATGATGCTAATTGGATTGTAGATTCTGAGGAATCAAAATCAACTAGCGGATACGTATTTACTCTAGGAGGAGCAGCGGTATCTTGAAAATCTTCCAAACAAACATGTATTGCCCGTTCCACTATGGAATCGGAATTCATAGCCTTAGATAAGGCCGGAGAAGAAGCAAAATGACTTCGATAATTTTGAAAAGATATACCTTTATGGCAAAAGTCAGTGCCCGCTATATGCATACACTGCGATAATCAAACAGCTATATCTAGGGCACAAAATGTTATATACAACGGTAAGTCTAGATATATTTATCGTAGACATAATACTGCTAAGCAGTTTCTCTCAAATGGAAATATCTCTATTGACTTTGTCGTCAAAAAATAATTTAGCGAATCCGCTTACTAAAGGTTTAAGTGGAGAGCGTATAAACTGCGCATCGAGGGGAATGGGTTTAAAAGCCTAACCTTACCGAGTCAGCTTAATGGAAACCTCATTTAGCGACTGGAGATCCCACGGACTAAGTTCAAGAGGAAAAACTAGTTATGATTGACTCAGCAAGTAAGCACTTGGGAGATTGACTCCAATCAATTCCTAAGGTGCACATAAGTGCTTTCTACAAGTAGATTAAGGATAAGCTTAACGTTTTTAATGATGCATATATCTTGTTACTAAACAAGTGGAGTAGAGTAGACCACTCTAATAGGACAATCACCTATGTGAGTATAGAGTTGGGTCGGCTCTTTGGGAATTTCTATGGAGGCTGTTATTCCCTAAAGATACTCTCTGAAACCAAGAATGTCCAGGGCCAAAATGGACACAACCGAGAACCAACATTGATTTGGAAAGTTACTGTGTGAAGATTGTTGACTTGACTTACACTAATGGCTAACAGTTCAAGACCTAGTTCACTGATTAGCCAGTAATGTAAAACACCTAGAGGGGGGTGAATAGGTGTAAATGCTAATCTATAAACTAAATGCGCTAAATGCGGAAGCTTAAACAAATTATTGCAACACACTTAATACAACCAACAAGTGTAGCCGAATTCCCCGTGAAGGGCTCTGGACTAACTCCTCTTGATTCCCCGATATGGGTTGAGGTGCTATATGAAGCTATTGTGGTTAAGTACAAGTGAGGCACGCACAAACAAGCCAAGCATATAAGGATGATAAGCATATGAAATAATGCAAGGCAACACAAGCAATATGAATGAAGAATGATGCTTTGCACAAATAAAAGAGAGAGAGTTAGAGAGACAATGAATCAAACGCAAACACAAAGATATGTTTCGAGGTTCAAGCCCCTAGCTCTACGTCCCCGCCTTCACCGAGAAGGATTCTAATCCACTAAAGAGTACCGAACTCCTCTCTCAACCAACAATGCCACCGAGGCAATACAAACACAATCCACCTCTACCGAAGAGGGATAAGGCCCGTAGCCAACAACAAACACAATCACCTCTACCAAAGAGGGATCCAAACAATACACTCCGATCAACTTCTAGCAAAGAGGGATACAACAAATACAAGGAGGGTTTACAATCTTGGAGGCTTTCACAACCTCAAACAATCTCTTTTCACAAAACAAAGATCCTAAATAGATTATGATAGAAGATATAGCTCAAGTGGAAAAACTAGGTGTTTGGAAAACAAAGACTCAAAGAAAACACTTGGGAAAACTCTTTGTAAATAATGGAATTGAAGAACAAACAAATCTCCCAAATTTTTATTTTCTTTGATTTTCCCAAACCCTAAAACACCAAAAACCAATTTGGAAGTTTAAAGCCCAAAAACACTTTTGAAAACTTGTTTTAAACACTAGAGAAACTCTGGATTTTTTTTTTTAAAAGTCTTATGAAAACACCCCAAGAGATGGGGGTATTTATAGCCCAAACAAAAACTAGCCGTTAGGCTGATCTGTCAGCCTGACAGGCCTAGCGGTCGGCCGGCCGGCCGACCGCCAACGGTCAGAAATGTGACCGTTGGGGCGACCCGGTCGACCGCACGGCCGACCGCCCAGATACAGAGAGCAGACTCTCTGATCCGGTCGGCCGCCCGGCCGACCGGCCCACTGTGCCAGCAGACGTGCACAAGTCTGTGCACGTCGGTCGACCGCCGGTCGACCGGCTTGGTCTGTCAGCACAGTTCTGGGTCAGAAACACTTGTTAAAAATATTTTTAACAATCTTTTATCTCTTGTAAAATTACCCAAAAATAGTTTTTTATCATTTTGATTGATATATAATAAACATGTGATAAATATTTTAACTCAAATATCAAGCATATGAAATCATTTTTGTGTCTTATCATTTTATCAAAAACCAAAACATGTATTTTATCAAACTTTGATTTTTCAATACATGAATGAAAGTCAAAATAAGTTTGTATAGGAAGTTTAAGCATGTATGTATATTGAACACATATAATATACATAAAAACCAAGTAAACTTGTTTTGATCAATCTATTCATGAAAACAAAATCCAAACATAAAAACTTGTGTGTGTTGTGCACTTGAGCATATCAACTATTCTTATCTTTACACATGGATCTAAAACACACTAAACTCTATGATACCTAAGTCTTCTTGACGATCTTCATCTTCAAGTCAACTCGGTCCAACCACCGTATCCAACGAGCATGGCTATGTATCATCATGACGCTCGGGCTCGGGAATCACCAAGTGAAGGCTTCCAAACACTTCTTTTTGAAGCAATCACAACTAATATTTTGCTTAATGATCTGAAACTAAAATCACAAGATTATTAGTAAACATAACCACATGAGTTAATCATCATCAAAACTAGAGAGGAAGGCCTCCGGGCCAACAATCTCCCCCTTTTTGATGATGACAAAACTCATGGAGTAATATATGCATGGATTAAAGTTAAGCTTCAAAGAAGCTCCCCTTAACTCATGCATAAAACAAATAAACAATAAATATGCAATGAAGGCTCTTAAAACATGAATGCATAGATATGCATAAACAATAAAAAGGTTCTAGATACCAATGAAATGTTTTAAAAACAAAACTTGCTCTAGATACCAATTAAAATTAAACTAAATAAACTTAATATATGCAAAACATAAATATGCATATATGAAACTCAAAATCTTTCTCCCCCTTTTTGCGCTGCCGCCGGCCGGGTGCTGGCCGACCATGCTGCTGCTCTGTGTGTGTGTGTGTGTGTGCTGTGTGTGTGTGTGAGTGTGTGTGTTGTTGGGTTCGGGTTCACACCGAACCCACTATAGTCCTATTGGTTGCTTGGAAATCCGTTACCCTATAAGCCCTACCCATTAACCCACTAACCCACTTCCACTTAAGTCATAGGTTTGGGTATCGGATCTAAACCGACCCGTTAACCCGTTTACCAGCCTCCAACCCAATAAAGGTACTTTTATAGAAAAACCCCTTGTCCAATTCCGTATTTGCATTTATTATTTTTTATTTACATATTTAACCCTATTGGTATGATTTAGTATTCGGCCGATATCGGGAGCATTCGGATTCCGATTTGGATGATTCTGGATCCGTTGCGATCGTGGGAAAGAGAGCTACCTCCCATGGCTAGTTTGTGAGTGTTTTTCTTTATAAATTATATTTTACATTGTTTAGTAACATTGATTGGTATATCTTGATTATGAATAAAAGACGGTAACTAGTAATTATTCACTGGACATACTCGGACATTATACACGGACCACTGTTAGGACATGTTAGTGATATACCAATGTCTTACACGAATTCTTGCTACAGACCAATGCACTGGCTACCGCATACCAATGCACGTTTACCGCATGTCATATTATAGTTATCATCATTACATGGAATACACTGATTACTGTTACACATGCATGTCATGTTTCTATATCTCTGCTACACATGCATATATGGTTTCTCTATTCTTGTCATATGATTCCCGTTCCTATTACATGTATTCTTGTTCCACATTACCGTATTCATGTTATATGATTGTTTCCTGTTACTGATATGGATAGTCCTGTTACTGGACATGAGAGCTGTTGATATGCGATATGTGGACTCTTACATCTATTGTTCCCGTTTTCCCGTTATATTGTTCCCATTATATTGATCCCGTTTTCGTTATATTGTTCTACGCTATCAACAGAGCTCTGGTCCAGTTATCATGTTACCCGTATCATGTACAGTAGTTGTTCTTGTCATATTGTATACTTGACATATCAGATAATAATGATAACTTGGTTATGGGGGAGACTTGAGGGTTTGATTAGATCATATCAGGTGGATGTCTGGATCCATTGTTTGTCCCACTGCAGGGGACGGGTAGTGCTGGCTACCGTCTGTTACTCATGAGCATCCCGTTATTGTTTTAGCTCATTGAGATTCCCGTTACATGTTACAGCCTTAGCGGCTGGCCCTGGTCTCAGCAGCCAGGAGTCTGTTTAAGGCCGTTGTCCCGGGTATGCACGGGATACACCCACCCGATAAGAACTCCTCGACCATGGGTTTCCAAGTAACATAATAAAACAGTATACACAATAGTGACGTCGGGAACACTTGTTATTTGGTCACTCTCTCGTTTGGATAATGGTACCCGTAGGCCATGTCCGGATGGGTTTCGACTGGAGTGCGGGCTCCAGTATGAACTGCCAGTGGTATGGAACACTGGAAGAGATTGACTAAAATACCAGGTGGTACTGATTGCTACTATTGTATAAAGAACATGACTTGCCTGATACATGTTTACTATTGTATAGTTGTACTTGTTACTGTTCCTGATCATTTATCTGAGATCATGTTACATGTCTATTTGTTACTTTACCCGATACATGTTACACTTTCTGTAGTAGCATACTATTCATGCATATGTGCATATATTCTCTTTCTATCTACCTTGCTTGCATACATCATTACTGTCTATGCACCACACCGTATACTGGTTAGATAATATATGCCCATCTGCATGTTCACCGCTATCACATCACCCCTAGCATGTACAATCGTCATCACTAGATCACCTTATACGATGACCCAATGATAACCGACTAGATAGTGATGGTAGTAAAAGTTGACCTGTTTATATCTTTGCACTGCTTCCATGTTTATCTCTTTCTACTGTTATATATCCTTATTATATGGTATCACTTGTCCAAACCCATGTACTATATATTATTATCGTACTTGTAGTACTATTGTACATATTACTGTCTCCTTCATTTTACCACTCACTAGGTCGCTTTCTGACGACCCTGGGTTTGTATGCCCAGATTGGAGATCCGAGTTACCGTAGCTTCAGAGAGTGCCTTGGGGTCACATCGGAGCTTCCTCATCGGGATTATGCCTAGGTATCTTAGTGCTTTATTTCCGTTATCTTATTTGTCCCTAGTTAACCTCTTCTGCAGGTATTCTTGTACTTATTTCATGTTGGAACTCAGGTATTGATAGAGATATTTATTGTACTGAGGCTTAGCGTACGTACGTGAGGGTTTCCGCCCTGCGTATGTACGTCGCCATAACGTCTCCGTATCCTTGGGATCGGGGCGATACATCAATCATCAACAAAGGGGTAAAAAACCAAACAAAACAAAATCTTCTCACCCTTTTTAATACAAAAAAACAATCAATAAGGGGTAAAAGCAAAACCAAATCAATAAATTTTTCTCCCCCTTTTTATTCGAAACAATGAATCAACAAAAGGGTTAATAAAGTAATGTTCTTCCCTTTTGTCTAAAACAAAAACAAAACCAAATAGGGGTGACAATCAATTAGGTATCAATTGAAAATATGTCAAAGTAGCATTTTGAGACCAATTGAAAGTAAACATAGATCGATAAAATAAATGGTATATGCTATATACATTTATGAAGAGGAAGATGTGAAGCTTCCCTACATAGATACATTACATGAAGGAGGGATGACAAGCCCTAATTCACATAACGTACACTATGCAATGAATAAGAGGAGATGTGAAGCTCCCCCTACACACGTGTACCACATAAAGAAGAGATTGTCAAGCTCTTCAATACAAGATACACTCATCATGAATCTATATGTAGAAGAGATGTTAATGAAATCACCCAGAGGGGAGGTGAATAGGTGATGGCTATATGTAAATGGCACAAATGCGAAATTTAAAATTTAACTAACATAATTAGCTCAAATAAAAGACTTGCAATAAATGAAGCAATTTATAGTGCAAGAAAATAAAGGAGTTGAGTTTAGAGAGATTTGAGCAAACGCAAACACGCAGATATGTTTCCGAGGTTCGAGCCACGCTCTACGTCCCCGCCTTCACACTTGAAGGATTTCCACTATTGAAGATCCCACTGGATCACCAATACAAGGACACACTTGTCCTATCTCTCGTGATGCCGCAACACCACCCGGAGCACACTAGCTCGCCTTGAGGTCGATGCCTCTACAACTTCACTCAAGAAGAAAAGGATCACACTTGATCAAAAATTCGCTCACTTGCACAATCCTAGAACCAATATGTAGATGAGGAATTATGGGATTGTGTAGTGCAAAAGCTAGAGAGAAGTAGAGGTAAAGACTTCAAATGGGTGTCTAGAAATTTAGGGCTTTTGGAGAGAAAATCTTTTCTAAATGAAAGCCTTTGAAAACTTGTAAATCTTTTGAAAATCTCTTGTAAAAATGTTCTTGATTATTCTTATCATGTTGAAGTGACCTCCTATTTATAGGGGTCAAAAACAGCTTCAGAGATCCGTTGGGATCAAATCCCAAAAGAAAATCTGTCAGAAAATAGAGCTGTTGGAGTCTGTCAGAAAATCTGACAGCAGCCGGTCGACCGCCAACGGTCAAAAATCTGACCGTTGGGGATCTACGGTCGACCGCCCGGTCGACCCAAACAACCCGAGAGCACTGCACAGTGCTCGGTCGACCGAGACGGTCGACTGACACGACATGCACAGAATTGTGCGCGCCGGTCGACCGGGACGGTCGACCGGTTTCTGTCAGTTCTGAAAAATCAGAACTTCCAGAACCCTGAAACCTGGTTTTGGAATTGGTCTTGGATTTGAAGTTTTGTATCTTGTAAAACTTAGAGTGTGAGCCTATGTCACTACTCTAACAAGTTTGAAACATTTTTATAAAAACTTCTTTGATAAAACTTGTTTTTCCAAATAAATGTTTTTTCAAAAAACTTAAACTATTTTCCGAAAAACTTAATCTAAACATGTTAACTCTAAATTGAAAATAGAAATTAAAAATCCTTTTTGAAGTCATGAACCAAATTAAAATGTGTGTGTAGGTGGTAATCCCATAACTCTACTTCTAACATCTAGGTTTTGACAAAATATCTAAAAAAAAAATACAAATACAAATCTTGGTATTCTTCATAGTCTTGATCTTGACTTGGTCTTTACTTCATCGTCTTGTTCCCGAAGCTTTCTATTGTGCTTGGCTTGGGAATGCAAATCTTTGGTGAACTCCAAACTTGTGAGTCTTGATTGTGGAGCCGTCAAATCAACCTGTTTTAACCTGAAATGCTTGTTAAATACATAACTAGATATGGTTTGTTATCATCAAAATATCCATCAAGATATAGGGCTAATGGCCTTTGGGCCAACAATCTCCCCCCTTTTTGATGATGACAAAACATATTTAGTTATCACAAATATTTTGGGTGGAGACTTCAAGTGAAGCTCCCCCTCAACACATGCATATACAAAAAAAAATATGCTCAAGCATAGACAAATCTCAAAAGAAATGGTGGGTGATAATCCACAATACATCCATAACACTTATATCCATGCTAGATAAACATACTCATGTCATAAAAGTACTCATGTCATAAAATAGAAATGAAACACACATGTCCACAAAGCATAACCAAACAAGTACATGTCCACACAATCATAAATACAAGATAAAGATGTCCAACAACAGAGAAATATACACAAAATATGGAGTCTCTCTCAACAAATAACTCTCCCCCTTTTTGACATCATCAAAAAAAAAAAGGGGGAGGTCACTCTCATCACTCGGCACCACCAGCATCGTCGCCCTCATTGTCGTCATCATCTTCGTCGTCCTCTGATGAGCTCTCCACAGTAGTGCCTTCAGCCATGGTCTTATCACCATCATCGTCTTCCTCTGAAGAAGAAGAAGAAGAAGAAGAAGCTGCCTCCTTTGGATCAACGCTGACCACCTTTGGCCGAGGTGGGGGAACAGAAGAAGGAGCTCTGGTAGGAAATGGAGGGCCGGTGGAGGGAAGGGGACGAGCAATGGAAGTGGGATCAGGAGAAAACATGTCGAATTTCGTAAAGAGTGCCTCAAATTACGTATCCATGAATCTCATGGAGTCAGCAAAATAGGACATATCGTTACGAATTCCTTAGATCTGTGAGTTCATCTCCACACGGAAAGCGGCCTCTTGTTGGAAACGGGCGTCCATCTCCGTACGAAAAGCTGCCTCTCGCTGCTCAATCCAGGACTGGTGCTCCTGAATCTGAGAGCGAACCTCAGAAGAAATCATGGCCTGAAAATCTGAAGGTAAGACAAGGCCAGGAGCAGAAGATATCCCTGGGGCCGAAGAAGACCCAGGTGCTGATGAAGATCCAGGAACAATAGGAGGAGGAACAGGAGGTTGCACAGGAGCGTGACGACGCAACTGAGCTTCCATCCTTTTCAATAGAACTCCGTCAATGTCTATTTGAGGATCATCAGAAGTCTCAGAAGAAAGATCGAAGCTAGAGTTTTGAGAAGACGGGTGATAATCATGCCAAAGGGTAAACCCCTACCGGACATGCGAATCTGGTCGGATGCCATGTGGGAAGCAATGAGACGGGGAAAATTTATCTTAATGCCTCGCAAAAGACAATAGATAATCAAAGGCACAGGACCCCTAGCATGGCTATATTCACCAGATTTAGGG
The DNA here is from genome assembly GCA_038442645.1 of Agave tequilana. Classification (NCBI taxonomy): domain Eukaryota; kingdom Viridiplantae; phylum Streptophyta; class Magnoliopsida; order Asparagales; family Asparagaceae; genus Agave; species Agave tequilana. The sequence goes on from JAVJIF010026501.1 coordinate 19,502, forward strand.
ACAATGTCATAAAAATAATCTTGGCTAGGACTTGGGAAGTGAGAGTGAACCTGCTCACAACTTCGTTCCTGACCAAGCCGGGGTTGTCATCCCCGTGAATCAAAGTGGATGCGGTGAGTGCAGACTCACCGTCCGGAAATTCAAAATCATGAAGGTCATGAGAATATACATCAGCTCCACCAGGGGAGGATGTAGGATATCAGCGAACTGACCAATGCTTAGGTCAATGTCCCTGCCTAGGACTCTAGAGAAGATACGGTTTCCATCAAAAGAGAGATTAGCATAGAAATAAGGCACGATGGATGTATAAACTTGTTCTTTAATGGTTAAGAACTCGTTTAAGGAGTTGTTCTGCAAAATACGGGGGATATCAAGATGTTCAAAGTCTTGAATAACTACAAATCTCCCTGAAATGATGTTCCTCTTGGAAAGATTGATATAACGATTTCCAGCAAGCTCATTTATAAAGGTTCTTTTAGGTTTAGGAGTGTGGGAAGAAGTATGAGCTACTAATTTGCCTTTCTCAGTCCTAGTCCTTTTAGATGTAGACATGTTTTTGAGGAAAAAGATGATTTTTAGGTCAAGTATGTTAGGGCTTGATCTAGAAAGCTTAGAGACCTAGAAATGTTGACAAATAGGTGAAGATCTTAAAGCTAGATAGCAAGAACAGAAGAGAAAATCAGATTTTTACCTGAAAGATGAAGAACCAAAACCCTAGATCAAGAAAACCTGAATATCTTCGAATCCAGCGGATGGGAAGACCTGAAATTGAAGATCCAGCACTTGGAGATGAAATTTGAAGTGGGTTTAAATGGATTTTGAAATGATTGAGAGATTGGAGAGATAGAGAAATTTTTGGAGAAGGGGAGAAAATGGGTTCGTCGGCTGAAAGAGTGAGAGAGAGAGAAAAAGTGAAAATAAATAGCAGTTTAGGGCTGAATACGACGAACGGTCGACCGGCGGTCGACCCAGAAAACCCGAGAGCTCTGTAATCTCAGAGCGGTCGACCGGTCGGTCGACCCAAGGATCCCGAGAGCTCTGCAAACTTGCAGCGGTCGACCGGGTCTAAGGACGGTCGACCGATAGCAGATAAAAAAATAAAGGCAATTTATTTCAGGCGAAATCGGTCGACCGCGCCTATTTACGGTCGACCGTCTTTACCTGAAAGACAGTCTGCAGCAACAGCCAGAAGGAAAAATTTTAAAAAAATTTTAATTAAATACAAGGATGATATAATTATACAAACAACATGTTTAATCTTCATTAAGTCAACTTATCAACCAAAATTACATACAAGACATTTTATTTTAATTTTTCATATATACTACAAGGTTTTAGAGATGTTGAAGCTGAATACCCAGTGACGGGTTCTGAACTTCATCCTCTTAATTCCTCTTGAATGAGTTGAGGTGCACAATTGCCATCTCTAAGGTATTTGCTTTAAATATGAAAATTTTACCAAAATTAATTTTTAGTTTTTGAAATACGATGAGTACAAAGATATATCATGAAGACTAGATATGTGGACATTCACAAAAGATATCAAACAAAAAAACATGGCATATACACAATTGAGATAGAAATGTAACTCTACATTAGCATATGTCTATAGAGCACAAAAATAAGCTAACACTTCTATACATTTGTATATATATCAACAAAAAATTAAACTTTTAAATGGAGAAGTTACCGAACATAGGCAATCTCCAAAATATAGGTGCCTCCACGATAGCGATGCAAGCTTGATGTGATCTTTGGGCTTTGTTGCATCCACCACCCGGGCACCGTTTCCCCCTATGTCTTGGAAGAAGTAGATCCACCTGTATCAACTAAAATAGGTGGGTCTTTTGGTACCCAAATTTTCTTGGGTCCTATAGGGTTAGTACCGGGGCGAACCCAAACATGTTTGTTATGTACATTATGCTTAGCAAAACAAAATTTTTCTAATGGCCTTTGCGGCCACAATGCGTGCATACATAAATTTTACCACTACCATACATATGTGCATGCATATGTGTGTGTGTGCATGTTTCCGTGCATGAGCATGGTGTGTATGTTTCCCTTGGGTTACTCCCTTAGGAAATCTAGATGCAAATTTATTAAGATCAAAAGCACACTTCTTTAAAGTGTTATCCAAATTTTCAACACGTTTTTGAATTTCCACAAATTCATTTTATTACAAGAAACCATGGGGGTTTTTCCTTTATTAACCAATTTATATTTATCAAAGTCATTTTTCAATTTTTCAAAAGCAATAGATAAAACATTCTTCTCATTAAGACAAGTATCAAGTTTATTCTTTAAAATATCATTTTCCTTTTTCAACTTTTTATTATGAGATTGTGAAATCTCATATCTGTGTTGTAACTCTTCGAAAAAATGTGCAAGTTCATCCATTGTAAGATCATCATCTTCTAAAGTGTTATCAAGGGTTACCTTAGAAGCATCCTCACCTTGTGCCATGAAGCACATATGAGCGGCGTCGTTCTCCTCTTCGGATTCCGACTCCGTGTCATCCCACGTTGCTACCATAGCCTTTTTCTTCCTTGGTACATGCTTGGAGGTGGTTGCTTGGAGAGCGGGGCAATCCGCTATGAGATGTCCGATTTTCTTGCAATGGAAGCAAGGACCGGGTTCTTCTCTCTTCTTTTCAAACCTTCCTTGAGGTTTTCCTCTTCGGAAGTTGCTTTGCCTCCCTTTCCTGTAAAACATTTTGCCTACCTTCCGGATAAGCATGGCAAAGTCCTCATCGCAATCCTCCGATGAGTCGTCCTCTTCAATAGTGATTGGAGTGGCTTTGAAGGCGATTGTTTTCTTCTTGGGTGCCTCCCTTTCTTCTCTTACCTTCATCTCCATCTCATGGGTTTTGAGATTACCGATGAAGCTGGAGAAGTCCATCTCCTCCCGATCGTTAAGCTCTTTGAGAGTGGTCGCCTTGACTTCCCAAGCTTTGGGAAGAGCTCTAATGACCTTGTGAATCTTTTGGTCATTGTCGATCGTGTCACCTAGAGAAGATAAAGTATTAGTGATCTTGGTGAAACGAGTGAGCATGTCATCAATACTCTCACTTTCAAGCATATAAAAATTCTCATATTGAGAACGTAGCAAGTCAATCTTGGATCTCTTGACTTGTGACGTTCCCTCATGAGTCACAATTAAAACATTCCAAACTTCATATGCAGATTTACAGTTAATAATGCGTGAGAGGTCATCTTCATTAAAGGCTTGGGTTAAAGCATATTGAGCCCTAGCATTAGCCTCATAGTCCTTGGTAGTGTCCTCGGACCATGATCTCTCATCGGTGAGAGGCTCTACAAATTCTTTAGTATGGCCCTAGCTACCCTAACTCCTAGGGATTTAAGGAAGAGGTTCATCTTGACCTTCCAAATGGGGAAGTTCAATCCATCAAATTTAGGTGGGGACTTGATGCTAGAAAAATCAAGTGAAGACATAGATGAATAGTAAAATGCACAAAATATGACGAATGCAACAAATAGTATAGCCAATAACAAGGATCTCCCTAAGGTGGTTAAACCAAATACTAGGGTTAGGCTCTGATACCAATTGAAATCACCTAGAGGGGGGGTGAATAGGTGATGGCTATATGTAAATGGCACAAATGCGGAATTTAAAATTTAACTAACACAATTAGCTCAAATAAAAGACTTGCAATAAATGAAGCAATTTATAGTGCAAGAAAATAAAGGAGTTGAGTTTAGAGAGATTTGAGCAAACGCAAACACGCAGATATGTTTCCGAGGTTCGAGCCACGCTCTACGTCCCCGCCTTCACACTTGAAGGATTTCCACTATTGAAGATCCCACTGGATCACCAATATAAGGACATACTTGTCCTATCTCTCGTGATGCCGCAACACCACCCGGAGCACACTAGCTCGCCTTGAGGCCGATGCCTCTACAACTTCACTCAAGAAGAAAAGGATCACACTTGATCAAAAAATTCGCTCACTTGCACAATCCTAGAACCAATATGTAGATGAGGAATTATGGGATTGTGTAGTGCAAAAACTAGAGAGAAGTAGAGGTAAAGACTTCAAATGGGTGTCTAGAAATTTAGGGCTTTTGGAGAGAAAATCTTTTCTAAATGAAAGCCTTTGAAAACTTGTAAATCTTTTGAAAATCTCTTGTAAAAATGTTCTTGATTATTCTTATCATGTTGAAGTGACCTCCTATTTATAGGGGTCAAAAACAGCTTCAGAGATCCGTTGGGATCAAATCCCAAAAGAAAATCTGTCAGAAAATAGAGCTGTTGGAGTCTGTCAGAAAATCTGACAGCAGCCGGTCGACCGGGCCGGTCAACCGCCAACGGTCAAAAATCTGACCGTTGGGGATCTACGGTCGACCGCCCGGTCGACCCAAACAACCCGAGAGCACTGCACAGTGCTCGGTCGACCGAGACGGTCGACTGACACGACATGCACAGAATTGTGCGCGCCGGTCGACTGGGACGGTCGACCGGTTTCTGTCAGTTCTGAAAAATCAGAACTTCCAGAACCCTGAAACCTGGTTTTTGGAATTGGTCTTGGATTTGAAGTTTTGTATCTTGTAAAACTTAGAGTGTGAGCTTATGTCACTACTCTAACAAGTTTGAAACATTTTTATAAAAACTTCTTTGATAAAACTTGTTTTTTCAAATAAATGTTTTTTCAAAAAACTTAAACTATTTTCCGAAAAACTTAATCTAAACATGTTAACTCTAAATTGAAAATAGAAATTAAAAATCCTTTTTGAAGTCATGAACCAAATTAAAATGTGTGTGTAGTGGTAATCCATAACTCTACTTCTAACATCTAGGTTTTGACAAAATATCTAAAATGAAAAATACAAATACAAATCTTGGTATTCTTCATAGTCTTGATCTTGACTTGGTCTTTACTTCATCGTCTTGTTTCCGAAGCTTTCTATTGTGCTTGGCTTGGGAATGCAAATCTTTGGCGAACTCCAAACTTGTGAGTCTTGATTGTGGAGCCGTCAAATCAACCTGTTTTAACCTGAAATGCTTGTTAAATACATAACTAGATATGGTTGTTATCATCAAAATATTCATCAAGATATAGGGCTAATGGCCTTTGGGCCAACAGTTAAGCTCTCCTTGCATATATGCAATACAAATCAAAACTTTTGAATTTTTTTCTTTAAACAAAATTTTGAGATACCAATTTTAAAACATTCAAATAAACATCTTGATATCAAAAGAGAATATTTTCTTTTTAAGTATATGATATCAATTTAAAATTTTAATTTCTATCATAAAACTAGGGAGTGGAAATACAAATACCAATTGTAAATATGAAAATCGAATTTTCTCCCCTTTATGAAATACCAACAAAAACAATGCATAAGCTTGAAATGAGAAACCAATTGAAAATTGAATCAATTGAAACAAAGTTGAAGCTCAAGCTTAGCATAAACACAAACATTTATATGTATGAAAAATTAGATACCAATTGAAATTGATATTCTTGGAATTGAAAGCATACATACATACAAACATATATGAGTATACGAGAAGGGTCAAAATTGATACCAATTGAAAGAGTCCAATGATACCAATTGAAACAACAATAATGATCAAGTGTATATCTCATATAACTACCACCCATTCATGCACAAGTTTAAAAGATATTCAAAAAGGGTATACATGGCATGGTCTCCCATCCAACCGCCCATGGATGGTAGGGGTTTTTAAAATAATAGATTTGAAAATAAGCTTTATTTGAAAAACTCTGCCATATGAAGAATATCGCAACTAGTTATATGAAAAATTTGTAAACTAGTACGAAATCCTTCAAGTAAGGAATAAAAACAAATTGTTTTTCATGAAATAAGAAATCCACATGATATCAAAACACTCAAGTCAATTAAGCATAAATATGACTCATGAAAACAAACACATGAGTAAACAATAAATGTGAGTGTACAAATACAATGTGAAGATCATAATCATGAAAGATAAGCACTTAAGCACGATATTCCTTGAAACATGAAAACATGAAAATCATCAAAAACTATTTAATCTTCAAGATATATGTATGTCCTATACAAACTAAAGTATACATACATATCCAAACACAACGAGTCCACAAAGATATATGCATGAAGGCAAGTGGCTCAAAAGGATTTATATGTATAAACAATAGTTTGGATAAAATAGACATAAACATGAAGTTAAATATAAACACATGAAAACATGAAAAACTAAATTTTCATTAAAACGAATTTCATTTCAAGGTATATGTATGAATTGTCAACACAAAAAGTATACATACATATCCCTAAGCACAATTGAGTCCATATGTATAGATTTACATGAAAGGCAAATGACTCAAGGGGTATACATGTATATCTTAAAGTTTGGCAAAATAGATATATACATGAAATGAAAACACAAGATCATAAAACAAAATCAAAATGGGAATACAAGTTTAAAATGCATGAATCATCAAAACTAGACTATACTAGCACATCTAATGGGTTCAAATAAGCATTCAAGAACAAACATATATAGATTTATTTGTAGCTCACTATATGCACAAGTATAGCTCATAGTCTTAATAAAAACTAACATTTAAACATATATTCAAATCATGAAGCATCAAAATAAGATAAAAATCAACATGATAAACATAAACATGATTAGTATGTAAATTCACATGTTATTAAACCTATGATAAACATGATAGCTAAACAAATGGTGAGAACACAAAATAATAGTCCATATTAAAAATGGGTGTCTCAAGGGGCTATACATGTATGTCAAGGATCTAATAAGCATGGCATTGACATAATAATCAATAAACAATGAAACATGCTATATATAATAAACATGAAAAGCATGTAAATAAAAATTAGGAGTTAGGAATCGTTACCAAAACCTAGAAGGCAACTTCCCTTGTCTCCAAAACATGGTGGTCTTCTCCACCAAACATCCCTTGAAAGTGATGCATCCAAATAGTTTCCTTTAAGCACGGAACACATCCACTCCAAGGCACCGCTACTCTCACGTCATGCGAGAGCCCACACCTACATCATAAGCAAGAGGGGTGGTCTTTGGTACCCATATCTTATTGGGTCCATGGGAGTTAGTACCTTCTCTAACCCAAACAAAATTATTTGCTAAATTAGAAACATGTATACGATCATAGCAAAATTTAGCAAGGTGGCCCTTACGTCCACAATGTGTACAAGTGTACACATGAGCATACATGTGATGGGTGTGTCCGTGAGGAGCATGTGTATGCCGTGGAGGGTGTGCATGCATAGGTGGAACTTGTTTCTTTCGAAACAAAGATTCCAAACGTGTATGACCCACTACACATTGGCTCAAAGTGGAGCCCAAACAAACAACACTCTTCTTAAGCAAACAAATATCATCATTCATAGCTTGTGCCTCTAGACATTCATTGCAATATGACTTAGAACTAGCATCTAGTTGAGTGTCCGAGTGTACCTCAAGGGAGTCATTCCCTTGGACCATGAAGCAAAGTTCTTCGGACTCATCTCTTCTAGATCTTCTCTTCTTTTCGATAATCTTTGGTAGCTCGGGAGAAGTCAAAATACTCCAAACTGTAAAAGCTGAATTATAGTGAGCAAACACTGTAAATAATCTTTATGAAGTGATGCTCTAAGTGCTTCTTGGGCTATTGCATTGGCCTCTATATGCTTGCTATCACTAAGGAAGGATTCCTTGGTAATGGCAAGGTGAACTTTATATCCTAGGGCTTTTAAATGACAACTCATCATAACCTTCCAAATCTCAAGTCTAAAAATGTCAAACATAGGAGGGCTATCCATGAGTGCAAACTATATGTGTGCAAACAACAAAAGTGTGCAAATGCAAATGATAGATTAGCAAACAAGGATCTCACTCCTAGGATGTTAAGCCTAAGTATCAGGAGCGTAGGCTCTGATACCAATTGTAAAAAACTTAGAAGGGGGGTGAATAGGTATAAATGCTAATCTAAAAACTAAATGCGCTAAATACGGAAGCTTAAACAAATTATTGCAACACACTTAATACAACCAACAAGTGTAGCCGAATTCCCGTAAAGGGCTCTGGACTAACTCCTCTTGATTCCCCTAGATATGGGTTGAGGTGCTATATGAAGCTCTTGTGGTTAAGTACAAGTGAGGCACACACAAACAAGCCAAGCATATAAGGACGATAAGCAATATGAAATAATGCAAGGCAACACAAGCAATATGAATGATATGAATGAAGAATGATGCTTTGCACAAATAAAAGAGAGAGAGTTAGAGAGACAATGGATCAAACGCAAACACAAAGATATGTTTCGAGGTTCGAGCCCCTAGCTCTACGTCCCCGCCTTCACCGAGAAGGATTTCTAATCCATTAAAGGAGTACCGAACTCCTCTCTCAACCAACAATGCCACCGAGGCAATACAACCACAATCCACCTCTACCGAAGAGGGATAAGGCCCGTAGCCAACAACAAACACAATCACATCTACCGAAGAGGGATCCAAACAATACCACTCCGATCAACCTCTACCAAAGAGGGATACAACAAATACAAGGAGGGTTTACAATCTTGGAGGCTTCCACAACCTCAAACAATCTCTTTTCCACAGAACAAAGATCCTAAATAGATTAGGATAGAAGATATAGTTCAAGTGAAAAAACTAGGTGTTTGGAAAACAAAGACTCAAAGAAAACACTTGAGAAAACTCTTTGTAAATGATGGAATTGAAGAACAAAACAAATCTCCCAAATTTCTATTTTCTTTGATTTTCCCAAACCCTAAAACACAAAAACCAATTTGAAAGTTTAAAGCCCAAAAACACTTTTGAAAACTTGTTTTAAACACTAGAGAAACTCTGGATTTTTTCTTTTTAAAAGTCTTATGAAAACACCCCAAGAGATGGAGTATTTATAGCTCAAACATAAAACTAGCCATTAGGCTGATCTGTCAGCCTGACAGGCCTAGCGGTCGGCCGGCCGGCCGACCGCCAACGGTCAGAAATGTGACCGTTGGGGCGACCCGGTTGACCGCACGACCGACCGCCCAGATACAGAGAGCAGACTCTCTGATCCGGTCGGTCGCTCGGCCGACCGCCCAGATACAGAGAGCAAGGCTCTCTGATCCGGTCGGCCGCCCGGCCGACCGGCCCACTGTGCCAGCAGACGTGCACAAGTCTGTGCACGTCGGTCGACCGCCGGTCGACCGGCTTGGTCTGTCAGCACAGTTCTGGGTCAGAAACACTTGTTAAAAATATTTCTAAAAATCTTTTATCTCTTGTAAATTACCCAAAATAGTTTTATCATTTTGCATTGATATATAAACATGTGATAAATATTTTAACTCAAATATCAAGCATATGAAACCATTTTTGTGTCTTATCATTTTTACCAAAAACCAAAACATGTATTTTATCAAACTTTGATTTTTCAATACATGAATAGGAAAGTCAAAATAAGTTTGTATAGGAAGTTTAAGCATGTATATATATTGAACACATCTAATATACATAAAAATCAAGTAAACTTGTTTTGATCAATCTATTCATGAAAACAAAATCCAAAACATAAAAACTTGTGTGTGTTGTGCACTTGAGCATATCAACTATTCTTATCTTTACACATGGATCTAAAACACACTAAACTCTATGATACCTAAGTCTTCTTGACGATCTTCATCTTCAAGTCGGCTCGGTCCAAACACCGTGATCCAACGAGCATGGCTATGTATCATCATGACGCTCGGGCTCGGGAATCACCAAGTGAAGGCTTCTAAACACTTCTTTTTGAAGCAATCACCAACTAATATCTTACTTAATGATCTGAAACTAAAATCACAAGATTATTAGTAAACATAACTACATGAGTTAATCATCATCAAAACTAGAGAAGAAGGCTTCCGGGCCAACAAGTAAGTCCGATAAATCTTTCGCTACAGAAGGTTCAACGCCTAGTTCACCTATCCTGATGCATTTTCTTTTCTAAAGTACTTTTCACAAAAGAGTCAGTCTCTTTATGTGTCAATTCCTTAAATCTCCATTCAATGTGGGGGATTGTTGGGAATATGAAGAATATATGTGAATTTTTGAATTGAATTACGGTGAGATCCGTTGATCGAATCAATTGGGTGATGGTTGGAGTATGTTCTCCTTCCATTTGGGATGAACGTGGTATATTCACATGTTCAATTCCGACTTCGAATGAATGAGATACTCAAGTCTAAAGTTTGCCTAATTCAAGCCAAAATGGGACTAAAGGTAGTTAAAAACATTTAGTCCCACATTGGCTATGAGATGCACGTTTGAAGTGTTTAAATAGAGAAAAATGGGAACAAAGGGCGTGCCCTTTGGGTACTTGGAGTTTTCGCGCGCGATTGGGAGGAAACCATGCCCGCACATGCGCGCGCGCGCCGCCATTGGCAGCCGGCTGGTGCCGATGCCGGGCCGGGCTCGGGACCGGGTCCGGGTTCAGGTTCCCTACCCAGTCCGGTTCTTTTTGAACCGGGTCACGCGGATCATACCCGCTCTGCCTCTGGTTCCGAACCGTCGAGCGCAACAGCTATCTGTAAACCGTCGCGGCAGCTAGGAGGTTGGACGGTTGCTGCGGTTGAAATGAACCATTGCAACGGTTCAGACCTGTTGACACACTAAAAAAGACAAGATTCTTGACTGGCCTGAACAATGTCTGAACTTGTTGACATTTACAAAAGACAAGTGACAGACAAGCTGACGACCAGTTTTGTACCCGTCTCCGAGGGACAAATTCAGTGAAGCAGACAGTGAGCCCAGATTGTCTTTGGATCGACCTAAGCAGGTCTAAAATGCTAAGTTAGCTCAGCACTTAGCATCATATGAGCCCAAGGGATAGCCTCACCTGAGGGGCTAAGTTTATCCAACTTCGCCTTAAAGCTGTTCAAAGCTCTATCAGTGAGCTAACTTACAGCTTCGCCTAAAGTGCTCAGTTAACTCGCAGAGAGTTAGATTCGCTCGAAGCCACACGCAACCGCACAAAAGGATGGTAGCTTCGCTATAGATGTTATCCAGCTCCACTGAAGAGTTTTCTTCTGACTTCGCCAGATGCTACTTCTAGCTCTGCTGCGAGCTCGACGCGGCAGCTCTGCTGTGGGTCTTTTATGGTCACCTTTGACCAATTAAATCTCCAGATGAGATCAAATCTATTCAAGATCAAGATCAAATCCAATTGAGATCAAATCTGAGATCAAATTTGACAGTTGTTTACCATAATCTCTTGACTCTCCTAAAACAAGTAAGAAGATCAGGGGAGATCTTTCAATTATTTGAAAAGAATCAAAACAGATTAGGAGATTGACGCTACCTGCTATTCCTAACTTCGCAGAAGTTAATTCTATCCTCGCAGCAAAGCTCCTTTCTAGATTTAAACATAAGAACGGAAGGCATAGACACACGCGCGCTGATTGGAGGTGAAAAGTGCATTTTTATCATCATATTTACCGTCACATTTTCATATTTATTTATATAATTCTGCACATTTATTAATAATTTGTAATTTATTGTGTGCAGGCCTCGAATTCTTATTTTTACAATAAATAAAGCTTAAAGAGCCCAAAAGCCCAGATCCAAGCCCATGTTTGAAGCCCAGGTGTAAAAGTGCAAATATCAATTGTCAAAATTGCAAATACACAAGGGCCAAAGTTGCAAATACAAAGAAGAGGGAAGGATAGACTTCTATTCAACCCTAAACACTTGCAGGATAGGATAAAAGCTAAAAGAAGAGAAGGAAAATTCGTGGAAAAGATTTGGGATCTAGGTAACTTGATTCCCAAGTTATATCCAAATCCAAAGATTAAGAGCCAGGATTCAATTTCCAGAAGGAAAATCCCAGATGGACGGACCAGGAGAGGCCACGCGCCAAAGCGCGCGGCCAGAAGCCACTAAAGTGCCGCGTTTCCGCGGCGTTTCCCCGGCAACGGCGCCAATTGTTGACTGATTTTTCCTGCACACAAAATATTATATGTTAGTTTTAAGAATAGATGTGCAAGTCTCAGTTCTAATCCGCGGTAGCAGGGCTATGCGGGTCGTGATCCTCAGGGAGGGACTGCGATGGAAGCGTTAAGCAAGTTATCTCTAAAAATTATCTTTTTATTATTAGTAGTGGTACTTACAATGGATGGTATTTACAATGGGTGGTAGAAAAGAATATGGAGATGATGTGGATTTAATCTACAAAAAAGAAAATAAAAGAAAAGGAAAGAAAACTTATCTCTTTAGTCTGCTTGCCGTTTGAACCGTTGCGATGATCTACCTTTTCTTGGAAGGCGTACAAGCACGGCTTATGGGATCGTCCGCCTTCTTAATCTACTCTACGAAATGAAAACAAGTTATGAAGACCTGTTCATCGCCATGGGCCGTCAAGGTTCCTTCTTCGGCTAGGTATTCTCGAAGCAGTTGGATCTCATGGTGGGCAAGACATTAGAGAACAAATAGAAGAAAGTAGATACAAGATTAAAATAAGAATAAAAGAAACTAGAATAATACAAGAATAAAATAAAACAAGCCTTGATTCGATTATTAAACAATGGTGGAAAAATAGAACTTACACCGACTGTCACCATCAGTACAAGTAGATCCCTTCCTCCATGAATACATCATCTCCTCTCAGTTTTTACAAAAAGAAAATAGAAATTTACAGAGGAAAGAAAATCTAACCTAAAACCTAAAACCCTAGCTTTTGGCCCTTTGCTCGCCTCTGGACGACGCTGTACGTTGCACTGCAGGGGATATTTATAGGTGCAAAAGGCTACAGAGTCCTGGATGAACTTGCCCACGAAATCTGGTACTCTGAATCATCCACTTTGCCGCGGAAACGCCGCGAAAACGCGGCACTTTAGTGGCTTCTGGCCGCGCGCTTTGGCGCGTGGCCTCTCCTGGTCCGTCCATCTGGGATTTTCCTTCTAGAAATTGAATCCTGGCTCTTAATCTTTGGATTTGGATATAACTTGGGAATCAAGTTACCTAGATCCCAAATCTTTTCCACGAATTTCCTTCTCTTCTTTTAGCTTTTATCCTATCCTGCAAGTGTTTAGGGTTGAATAGAAGTCTATCCTTCCCTCTTCTTTGTATTTGCAACTTTGGCCCTTGTGTATTTGCAATTTTGACAATTGATATTTGCACTTTTACACCTGGGCTTCAAACATGGGCTTGGATCTGGGCTTTTGGGCTCTTTAAGCTTTATTTATTGTAAAAATAAGAATTCGAGGCCTGCACACAATAAATTACAAATTATTAATAAATGTGCAGAATTATATAAATAAATATCAATTTTATTTCCTGATCCAATAATGACTCCAGTGTCTCCACCTGATTTCACTTTTCCCGAGTCAACATTGGATCCTATTCCAATTCATTATGAAATTGAATCACCCATTTTAGATGATCATATTGAACTTGACCTAGATTCTCACAATCTCTTTACTTCTGAAACTGATTGTACAATTCTGACGGAAGATGTTGACCTTAGTTTTGAAGAATGTATGGCGATGAGCTAGAATTCCTTAATATTGGAAGTAAAGAGATATCACCCATAATAGGTCACATTCCATTGTGGGAAGAAGATTGTGGACTTGAGTTTCAATTTCTTGACTTGGACCCACTTCTTGAACCATGCCCGACTCCTGAGCCCTTACTTGATTTGAGCTTCTTCCCTGAGTCCGTATTCGTTCCCGCACCTATAATATCCAAGTCAATAATTCCATCTTATCACGCGCACAGGCAGAAGAGACGCACAGAGAGAGACAGCTAAACAGAGATCTATTTTCTTGCTTTTAAGAATTCAGAAAATTCAGATAACTGCTTTTCTAATCAGGGTGCTGATACCCTAAGATCTTCCTCCCTCTCAAGGAATCTCTGGAATCAGGTGAGAAGGAATTCCCAAGTGGAGGCAGTTTTGAGAAATAACAAGAGGGTTCTACCAACCTTCTATTTTCCGATTCCCCGAACCAGGCGAGAAGGGAATCCCATCGATCGCATTGTCAAAGGGACAAAGTGGTCGCGCGCTGACCAGACTCCTATCGGCACACTTTTCCAGAATCTCAGAGGAGATCTACTTGTAGTCTTTTAGAATACTTGTAATTTAGCTCCTCAACCCTTTTTTTGAAAGTTTTCCCCTTTGCAAAATCAATGGAAAACAAGACCGAACTGTTACAACTAGTCGGTTGGGTTCGGACCAAAATGCCCCTCCCGGAGCGCTATAAATAACACTCCGCTTCTCTCAATCAGAACATACCAAGACACTCAACTCTCTCTGCGTTCTGAGTTCTGAAGTGAGATCCTCTTCTCTCAGTTTCAGAAGTGACTTCCAACAGAAAGTAGGAAATCTGCAACTCGGTTTCTGAAGCGACTTTCAAGAGATTCTATAAAATTCATTTTGAAAGAGGACTCAAAAAATTCAACAGATTCTTTAGTAGAATTATTGTCTGAATCTGGGACTTCCGAAGAAGAATATTCTTCTACCTTCCTCCTTCCTCTACAGTGGGCTCCTCCAAATTAAAGACAAATATTCTCCTAAAATTTTTCTTAGTCCCGCTGCTTCAATAATCCTGTGAAGGTACTGGTTAACTACGGTTTGACCGTACGGTAATTTGGTAGTGCTATCCAAATACCGTGAAGGAGTGTTGTATCTTGGGAGACCAGTGTCTAATAACCCGTTAGCACCTGTGCGGGGGACGTAATTGTCTTAAGGAGATTCGCTTTAAGCGTACCTCACTCCAAGTACTGTATAAGTGAATTAATTTCTTTATACAGGGGTTATACTGATATTCAGTATAATGAGACTGACTTATATCAGTCTAATTAGTGTTTAACTAAGGAAGATAATTGAAAGGTGGTTCTTTAATTAACGTTCTATTGAATAGAAAACCTCCCACCTGATATTAACCGAGCTGGTCAATTAGATCGGTGATATTTCAGTGATATTGATTAGTTGTCAGATTGATCCTAGACTCCAACATGCAAATGGTGATGGAAGAATCATTCAAGTTAGAGCTTGAAATCTCATCAGCCATCCACTAACACAACATCTTCATATTCCAAATATAGACGTTTTTTGTGGGTAAATAAATTCTTATTCCAAACATTATAGAGGGATATATGTCTTTGTTTAAATCTTATCCTTTGATTCTCTCATGTAGTCATGTGGAATCGAGAGGAGCATTGTTTGGATTGCGTACCATGTGGGAAATCACAGAGAGGCATAATCAAGTGGGAGTAGAAGGCAACAAAGCAAGGGTCCAAAATCTTAACACAGCTCTCTCTCTCTCTCTCTCTTTCTCTCTCTCTCTCAAGCAACGGTCCAAAATCTTAACACATAGCTCTCTCTCTCTCTCTCTCCTCTCTCTCTCTCTCTCTCTCTCTAGGATAACCAAATTATAGCAAGAATAGACAAAGAGGCACATTCCAAAAGGTCGTCTTATGGAGTGATGGTGCTAATGGATGATGCCAATCTTAATCTTCTCATCCATGTGCAAGGAGAAAGAGTCTCTCCAAATTTCCAATTTGTTTTTGGAGAACGCTTGCATATTTGCACTCATCTTTTCTATAATGATTTTCTTTTTCCTTTCTTTTTTTTTTTTTTTTGAGAATATACAATTGTAGTTTGGTGCAACTGGAATTTGAACTTCAAATCTATCGCCTAATGCTAAGAAACTTACTATTGCTATATAATAATGTTATTTGCACTTTTACGGTGACTTGGTTCTTGTTTAAAGTGTTAGTTTATGGACTTTGTACAAGAAAGGAGGAAGATTATATAGGAAGACAAGTATTTTTATATATATATAGTTTGAGAAAATATTTTTAAAAGAGAAAATATCATTCCATAATGAACAATATGTTAGCATTCTAATAGATTTTTGTTCTTTATTACTCATATCACAATTAGTTTTCACAAATCATAACCACTTGTGTTTATTCTCAATACTGATCAGCCTGCAACCGTATGCTCCTACAATATTTCTGAATGAAAATGTACTTTGTTGACCCGCATGTAGAAATACTAACCAATTCACTAATTAATTCTTAAACTCGTCATTAGAAGCTTCTAATATACTCTAGGACTCAACTATTAAGCATCCCTTTGGAAGTTATGTTGAACTCTTAAGTTCAAAAGAATTCATAAATGGACTGCCTAATTAACTCTTAAGTTCATAAGCATCCACTTTATATAAAAAAATACTTTATTTTTAGGTGCAGCGAGATTCAATATCTCATGGGAACCTAAAACCTGACCTGATCACAAGTTTAAAGCTTTATCATTATCATTATCCAGAAGGTAAGAACAGAGAAAAAGTAAAATAGAAAATGAAATTAAAATAAAATAGAAATTATGCACTTTGTTCTGAGAGTAGCATGCTTTAGGGCATGTTTGTTTCAGAAGAGGTGGGACAAAAAGGGGAGGAAAAGGGGGCCAGCCAGTGAGGCTTCAACACTTAACACATGCAAGAGAGATGAGCCGGTCTGATGATTTGAAGGTAAGGTGGAGGAAGAAGGGAAGAGTTATATGCCCCTCATTTTTTTATCAGAAGACCTGGGAGGCACAGAGGTCAAGGCCAAGTAATGGGGTTTTGGTTTTGTTTTTTTTGTTTTTTTCCTTCCCTCTTCCTCCTCTCTTCCCTCTTCCTCCTCTCTTCCATTCTCCAAACAACATTGAAGAGGTTCATTTCTTCTTCCCTCCCTTCTTCTTCTCTTCCTCTCTCTTCCGTTGCCCAAATAGACATATGCCCGCCCATAGGTACCCGAGGGCCAGTGCAGCAAATGTCAATTCTCAACCTTTTCAACTGTTTAATTATTTATACAACAAAAGAATGTGAATTAGTTAAGATAATGACAAAAAAATATAAAAGAAGGGAGGAAAAAAAAAAAAGAAATAGATGAACGATTTACCAAGATTCAAATCAAATATAGTTCTCACTCTAAATTCTAACTGACATTCTCACATGAAATTCACGTTAAGAGGATGCCTCCTGTAAAAGAATTCTTATGAACTTAAGAGTTAATTATAATTGAGAATTTTTAAGGACAAACTTCAAAAGCTTTTATAGTTAAATGAGCTCGCATAAAAACAATTTTAGGACAGATGAACTTACGAAAAGTTGTTATTTTATGTATTTTGGGCGATTGTTTTTTTGATTATATGATTTGTGTATTTGGTGTCTTAGCAATTTCAGGTTTTGATTTTGGAGTATCATGAAAGTCATGTTGCACGCTTATGCAGAAGCACCGTCACTTATTGTTGAGACCAGAATGAAGAATATATCGAGAGATTAATCACAAATATAGTACAAATAGTAAACAAAAAAGAAAAACAAAGATTCAATGAGGTTCGGTAATTTGCTTACATCCTCGAAACAGAAGGGAGAAGATTTTATTCAATACCAAACAGTTTACAACTAGATACAATTATTACAAAGGATCTCATATTTATCTCCAGAGAAAGAAAATCAAATACCTAAAATTTGGATTAAAAAAAGAGTTAGAATTTAACTTAAACAGAATCTGAATTCGGATCGGATTCACCAATTTTGACCCAGATCTTTCGAAAGCTCGGATGGAGCTTTCGAAATGTGCCTTTCCGAGAGCAATCTTGTCTCAAAGCTTTCGAAAGCTTTGCCAGAGCTTTTGAAAGCTCTTTCGAAAGCTGAAGCCTGAAGGTATAATGTAGCACCCCGTTCCAGAGATACATACCCAGATACGTGTCCTGATTTTTTAGATCTTATTATTTCAATTTCCTTCCAGTATTTGTTTTAGGTTGTGATTATTCATATTATTGGGTATCGGATTTGGGTTCTCAGACCTAGAGTTAGCCCTAATCTTGAACGGGGATCCGATACCAGCTTATTGCCTGGTTTGACTATTCTGATAGTCCGATTTGACCGATTTTAGTTTCAAACATTATTTTGAATATTTTAGATTTTTTATGATTTTCTAGAATTTTTCAGAATTATTCTGCAAAATCTTCAAAATCGATGTTGATCGGTATCGCTGACCGATTCCCAGATTTTTTTTAGTTTCCAAACGGTGTTGAAATTTTAGAAACGACTTTCACACTACTTCTTAGAATCTCATTTTCTATCTAAATGCATTTTTTGAGATTTTTCTGAATTTATCAAAATTTTACCGGTTTTGATGTAGACTGGTATTGCCGAAAGATTTTAGAATTTTTAATTTGAAAATCAGATTGAATTTCTCGAATTTGATTTCACCAAATATCTTAAAATAATATTTTCTATTTTTGAGAATTTTTCGGAATGTTTCTGAAACAGTCAAAATTTACCCTATTTAAATAATAATATTATTTTTCTTTCTTTTCTTTTCTTTCTTTTCCCTCTCCACTCCTCTACTTGATACTCCCATTTTATCCTATTAATTTAATTATTTAATAATATAATTAATTACTAAAATTTTCGATTTTATTTTCTTTTTCTTCTTTTTCTTTTTCTTTTCTTTTCTTTTCTTTCCTTTCCTTTTTCTTATTTTCCTTTTCTTTTTCTTTTCTCCCTCCTTCACCTGCTCTAGTCCTCCCCCTGTCTCAGCTGTAGATAGCACCCAAAACCACCCCACTCCTCCCCCATACTCCTCCCTCTCCCTCTCTTTCTCTTTTCTTTCCTTTTTTTCCTTTCTTTCTTCTTTATTTCTCAATTTTTCCTCCTTCATCTCTCCCACCAACTCGTACTCCCCTCCCCATAACCACCGCCGCCAACACCTCCGGCGGAACCACCTCCCCCTAGCCGGTGTCTCCCCTCCCCGAAGCCCCACTCTCCTCTTCTCCACTTCCATCCTCTTTAATTTCCACTCCTTGTTCTCTAATTTTACCAAAAAACCCATCACCATTACCTTTCTTCTTCTCCAAAATTCACCATCAAATCTCCCAATTTCTCCACTCCCACCACCCAAACATCATCTCCACTTCTTCTTCCAACTCCCTACACCACCACAACTCCATCAACCACCACCACCACCTTCAACAACAACACCAACCACAACATCAACAATAACACCAACAACAACCCAACACTAAACCTCACCTCCCTTCCTTCCCTGGGCCCAGTCATTTCCAGCACAACACCGCCTCTCTCTTTTCTACAACTCTCTCTAGCTCTCTCTCTCTCTCTTAGCCTCCTCCTCTCCCTCTATCTAATTCTTCTCTCTCTCCTCTCTCATTCTCTCTAATATATATATATATATATATAATATATATATATATATATATATATATATATATATATATATATATATATATATATATATTAGAGAGAATGGTAGCATCCCGGATTCTAACTTGGTGTTGCGTTCAAATTTTAGGCGATCGCTTTGTTATTATCAATTCATGCTTAGTGATTACTACTCTAGCGTTTATTACATGATATATTATTACGTGAATATCCTGTTACCATCATTACATGCCTAATAATTTCTATTCTGACTTTTAATACATGATGCAGCGTTATGCGAGTTGACATGTGATATTGTGCTCTATATTCAACTTACCTGACACCGATATATTAAGTACTTAGTACTGATACACTTGACCTGATATCATGACACCTGACTGGATACCATTGCACCTGACACCTATATTACAATCTCTATACATGATTACCACTTTCACGGGGACTTGACATGATAATTTTACTGCTACCATCTGGTGCTCTGAACCCCTGTATACTTGAACCCCTGAAATATGGAGACTCCTGATACTATACTTCTGTTGATATCTATAATAGGATAACCATGGATATTGGATTACTGGGAACACATTGTGGACATCATCACTGAACAATCTGTAATAATTGAACAACTTATACCGGGACGGGGGAAACTGATGGGTACTTATATAGTTTTTGTGTTTATGGTGGCCATACAAATATTGCACAACCAATACCTGGGATTCTACTTGGAGGCCACCAGGTGTTTTTGTGGGGTGTACTGCCTCCTGTCGTGTGTGTCATAATCTCGTGGGCCTATTCCTTTGGGAAGCGTTGACACCTTATTCATGTTCGGGCGTATACTAAGTCCTACGGGCATATAGTAAGACCCGCTACCTAGCGGTACATTCTGACTCAGTACCGGATACTGCTGAGCCGTTATCCCGGGCATGCACAAGACCCATTCTAAATATGGTTCGTCGATCTCCATCAGTTTTCAATAACCAACCTCGCTCGACTTGTATGCGGAGGTATATGGTATGGGACATGTATACCGAAACATACAAATTGGACGAGTCTTAATAATAACTTGATAATTGACTTCATGTCATATAAATTTTAATATCATTTTCATATTTTACTATTTATTGTAGGTATTCCATGCTTACTGATTTGAGTACATAACACTTGACCTGGTACACTTGTTATTGCCTATACTTGCCACTTGGTTTCTTCTTGCACCCGCTGTATTGCTTTCTAACAACACTAAACTTGCATGTTCAGATCTTGCAGCTTAAATTGAGGTGGACCCTTCAGCTGAGCGCCAGGACTTCTTCGAGAAGCAGGCGGATCAGCCGTAGTTTCCTCTCGTCTTGCCCTGCTCGCGAGATTCTCTCTTTCAGCTCGTGAGTTCTTATCTTTTGTATCTTTATAGTCTACTTTTGTGCTTCCTGGTGATGTAATACTTATGTAATATTATGTCACAGTCTGTGATGACTGAGTACTTGTACTTTTGAGTTGGAATATATATTACCACGTATTTTCGTACTCTGACTCCTATATTTTACTGATGCTTAGCGTATATACGTGATGGTACTACTGTCCTGTGTATGTACGTTGCAGTAGTGTCTCTGTATCCGTTGGATCAGGGCGCTACATATAAGCTTTCGAAAGTTACCCCTAAAGTGAAAAGAAAAAACCCGACTTTAAATCGTCATCTCTTTCTGATTTCTTATCTTCGATAGTTCCAAAATTACTGAAAAGATTTTTGAGTTACCTACAACTCTTCTGTAGACACCAAATTCATCCGAGGCCTCTTTCTAGGTCTGTCGATAACATCAAATGAGTCCTATATTTTCGATGTGCTAATGATACTCTACTCCATGCTGCTCTTCTCTCCAACCTAACTCCAATTAAGTTTTTAAAATTCCATTTTTTATTTTCTCCCCTACAGTTCTTCTCCTCGGTGAAGATTTTCAAATCTGAGCTGAACACATCGAATTGCTATTTTTAACTCAGCAAATGGTTTGCACTATGAAGGTTACCTATGTACCCCTACACAAGTGATCGATCCACACGCAGTTCATCCAAACGACCTCAAACGATCTCAACACATAACTTATCAAATCGCTTGTGCCACTGAGTTGGCGATTGCTTCAATGCATAGAGTAATTTCTTAAGTTTGCAGACTAAATCTTCCTATCCTGAAGCTTTAAACCCTAGTGGCTAAATCATACAGATCTTCTTATCAAGATTGTCATTGAGAAAAGTGATTTTTACATCGAGCTGTTCTAACTCCAAATCATACTGTTCTACCAATGCTAACAAAATCCAAATCGAAGAATGCTTCACCACAGATGAGAACACCTCATTGTAATCAATGCTTTCCTTCTGAGCGTAGCCCTTAGATACCAATCTGACCTTGTAGCGAACAGTTTCACCATCTTGAGATCCATATTTCTTTGCAAACACCTACTTGCAATTAATGGCCTTCTTTCTTTTGAGCAACTCTTACAGTTCCTAATTGTCATTCTTATGAAGAAATTTATCTCTTTCAACATGGCATTCTTCCACATCTCTTACTCTGAGTTAATCTCAGCCTCCTTATATTTGGATGGAATACTCTCCTCTATGACCGAAAGAGCATATACCACAATCATATTTGAAGTAAGACGTGCGGGTTTACGTGAATTTCTGCTGGTTCTCCCAGCTGTGATAGAACCTTGGTGTAACGCCCCGATCCTAAAGATACGGAAACGTTATGACGACGTACATACGCGAGGTGAAAACACGCTCACGCGTACGTTAAGCCTCAGTACAGTACATAACCTCCATATAGACATGGGTTCAGCATGAAATAAGTACAAGAATACCTGCAGAAATAGGTCAGCGATCATAATAGATATAACAAATAGGGACAAATAAGATAACGGAGATAAAGCACCAAGATACCGAGGCATAGTCCCAATGAGGAAGCTCCGATGTGACTCCATGGCACTCTCCGATACTATGGTAACTCGGATCTCCAATCTGGGCACGCAAACCTAGGGTCGTCAGAAAGCGACCTAGTGAGTGGTAAAATGAAGGAGGCAGTAATATATACAATAGTACTACAACCATGATACTAATATATAATATAATACAAGATGTGATAATAGTGATACTATATAATACGCATATACGAAACGGTACAAATATATAAACATGTTTTATTGTAATACCATCTCTACCTAGCCGGTTGTCATCAGGTCATATCTCTAGTCGTGTCCAGTTTATATAATAACTAATGTTGTCTAGTGGTGACATAATAGACATGAACATGATAGTGGTGACGTGATAGAGATGAACATGCAGATGAGCATATGTCTACAGCAATAAAATATATGCAACGCAGAACAGGCATAGTATGCCACTACATACAGTGTAACATATACCAGGTAATGTAACAAAGTATACATGTGCATGAGTAGTAGGGCACTAAAGCAAGTGTAACAGGAAACAGGAACAATAGCAATGTATACATGTCACATGATAACAGATAAATGATCAGGAACAGTAACAAGTACAACGAAACATGTAGCAGGCAGGTCATGTCAAAGTCATGTCATTTATACAATAGTAGCGATCAGTACCACTGGTATTTTAATCACTCTCTTCCAGTGTCCCATACCACTGGCAGTTCATACTGAAGCCCGCACTCCAGTCGAACCCATCCGGACATGGCCTACGGGTACCATTATCCAAACGAGAGAGTGACCAAATAACAAGTGTTCCCAATGTCACTATTGTGTATACTGTGTTATTATGTAAATTGGAAACCTATGGTCGAGGAGTTCTTTTCGGGTGGATGTATCCCGTGCATACCCGGGATCACGGCCTTAAACGGACCCCTGGCTGCTAAGACCAGGGCCCTCCGCTAAGAGGGGAGCACGAATCAAGTAACGGGAGCTCATGGAGCTAGTGGTAGGTAGCACTACCGTCCCCTGCAGTGGGACTAACAATATGGATCCAGTACATCACCCGATAAGATCTAATCAACCATCAAGTCTCCCCCATACCCAAGTTATCATTATTATTTGATATGTCAAGTATACAATGTGACAAGAACAAATAACAGTACATGATACGGGTAACATTATAACTGGACCTGAGCTCTGTTGGTAGCATAGAATAATATAACGGGAACAATATAACGGGCAACGAGAACAATATCACGGGAACAATATAACGGGAACAATGTAACAGGAACAATAGATGTGGGATTCCACATATCGCATATCAACAGCTCTCATGTCCAGTAACAGGAATATCCATATCAGTAACAGGAAACCATATAACATGAATACGGTAACATGAAACAATAATACATGTAATATGGACAGTGATGACAAGAAGATAGCAATAATACATGCATGTACACTCGTGCAGTGAGCAGATGTAACAGTGATGTGTGACCATGAGATAACAGTGTATCGAGCATCCATGTAACGATGATAATACTAATATGAAATGCGTTAGTCCGTGCATGGGTATGTCCGTGTACCAGTGCGATATAGATGTGTAGCCATGATCCGTGTAACCTATCTCTGTGATAGGACATGTAATAACAGTAAGCAGTGTAGACTATACTACCATGTCCAGTGACCTCACAGTATCTGTGTCCTACTACTGGTGTCCAGGGTATCCGTGTAATAGTAACTCCCTAACATGCAATAACAGTGTTGGTGTATCCATGTAGCAGTGAATGATAATATTTCGTGTAATGCGTGATAACAATAGCTGGTTGTACCGAATGCATGGTCGGGTAATAATTACGGGTACATCTAGCCATGGTGTCTAGTGGGAGGCCGATACCAGTGATCATATCTAATCGAGTATCAGCTATCCCTATTTGTAATGTTGGTCACCATTTTATGATCTGGATTATGCATGTTTAACTAATCGTTATACTAGTCTTTCACTAAGTACCATTTATTAACCGGTATTTACAGGCAACCAATCAAGATTACTAAACATGATCAAATATAATTTATAAAAGAAAAACACTCACAAACTAGCCATAAGAAGGTAGCTCTCTTTCTCACGATCGCAACGGATCTAGAATTGTCCCAATCGGAGTCCAAATGCTCCCGATATCGCCCGAATACTGAATCATAACAAATAGGGTTAAATATGTAAATAAAATATTAAATGCAAATACTGAAATGTACAGGGGGTTTTCTGTAAATATACTTTATTGGGTTTCGGACGCGGGTTTGGCTCATAACGGGTCGGGTCCAGATCCACAACCCAAACCCATAACTTTAAGTTAAATGGGTATTTGGGTTAACGGGTTTAATGGGTTAATGGGTATACAACTTAACCCATTAGTTGGTTAATGGGTTTGGGTAAAACCCAAACCCACTCAAAGAGACAACAGCAGCAGCAGCAAGCTTGCTGCTGCTGCTGTGCGGCCGGCCGGCCAGCCGGCGGCGGTCCCGGCCGCCGGCGGCGGTCCGGTGGCCCAGGAGAGAGAGAGAGAGAGGAAGAGAAATAGAGAAAGGAAGAGAGGAAAGAAAAGAAAAGAAAGAAAAGAAAAGAAAAGAAGAAGAAATAGGGGAAGGAGAAGAAGGAGGAGGAGGAGAAGAAAGGAAGAAAAGGGAGGGGCGGTGGTGCCCTAGCCGGCCAGGTGCCGCCGGCGGCACCTGGCCGGCGACGCGGTGGCGCGCCGCCACCTCTGGCCGGGGCGCGGGTAAGTAACCCCTGGCCCGAAACAGAGAAGGGGGAGGAGATTGAGAGAGAGAGAGAGAGTAGAGAGAGAGAGAGTTTGGGAGAGTGAGAGAGAGATAGAGGAGAGAGAGAAGGGGATTTTAAATAAGAGGAGGGAGAAGAGTCGGTTGGGGAATGACAGAGGCGGTGGAAGAGGAGGCTTGGAGAAGAAGGAAAGAAAAGAAAAGAAAAGAAAAGGGTTTTAATTAATAAAATAATATTATTTAATTGGCCCAAAATTTGACTAGTTCCGAACGATGCCCAAAAATTACAGAAAATAGAAAATATTATCCTGAGACGTAATATGAAGACGGTTTGCAGAAACTCGATCTGGTTTGCAAATTAAAAATCCCAGAGTGTCTCGCCGATACGGGCGACACCGGTTTTGCTCGGATTTCGATAAAGTCAGAAAATTTCTCAAAAATACCCAAACGTAGCTTATGTGATTCTAAGACACACGGTAAAAGCGGATTCTCAAAATTCTACTCCGTTTGTGTACTAAAAATCGTAAAGCCGGTAGTCGGCATAGGTCGACACCAACTACGAAGATTTTCCAAAATAATTCAGAAAAATTTCAGAAAATCCTGAAAAATCTAGAATATTAGAAAATAATTTTTGAAACTGAAAGCAACTCAATCGGACTACCACGGAGGTCAAATCAATTTTTGTACGTCGTATCGCGTACCGATACTATTATACGTACACCGGGGATCAGGGGGTTACACTTGGACCTGACCCATCTCCAGTCCTTGATTCTCAACATCTTCAATATTCTCATCGGCTACATGATCTCCATCCTGTGTCACTTCAGTGAGATCTCAAATGACACTGAACTATCTAGAGCATATGGAGTAGTTGTTGATACTCCAAAAAGACAAACTCTCTAGCTAGTACTTCAACCGGTCCGAACAACATCCAAACTTGTTGACATTTACAAAAAACAAGATGCGGACAAGCTGACGACCAAGTTCTACTCATTCTTAGAAACTAAATGACGCCTTTAAACTTACTTATCCAGTGAAACAGACAGTAAACCAATTATCACCTGTAAAGAGGCATAAGCATGGCTAAGAGGATAGCTTCGCTTGAAGCTCTAATCTTACTGAAGGGCTAAGATATTAGCTTCGCCTGAAGTTTCTCTTGAGAGCTTCGCGTAGAGCTCTTCACAGCTCTGTAAAAGAGTTAATATTTTGTTTTGCATAAAGCTAATATTAACTTTGCCTGAAGCTAATATTAGCTTCGCCTGAAGCTTTTCTTGTGAGCTTCGCTTAAAGCTTTTCATAGCTCTACAAAGAGCTAACCTTCAGCTTCGCTTGAAGCTAATTACAGTTTCGTTTGAAGCTTTCTTATAGTTTCACTTGAGAGCTGTACTAACCTCGCGCGAAGTTAATTCCAGCTTCGCTTGAAGCTTTCTGCGCCCCCTATGGGAGGGTTTATCAGGTCAATGTTTGACCTAATTTCTAGTGGGCTAACCCCACTACATTAGTGGGGTTAATGCCACTTTAAGTGGGTGGTTACACCCGCCCAATTTGTCCCACATTAAGTGGAGACAGCTTAGTCAAATGACCGTTTTAGGCTCACGCGAGCCTATATAGCCTAGCATAAGGCCTACACTTAGCTTCGCATGAGGCTTTATAGCCTCGTGCGAGGCTCAGAATAGCCTCTGGAGCGAGGCTAACTGACTGTTATTAGTCTTTATTAAATTTTAGGGGCAGTTATACTCCTCAATAGCCTATAAATAGCTCATCCTTGGGATGAGCTAGGGGCAGATTTTGGGCTGACAAGACTTGGTTATAGCAAGAAAAAGATCAAGAGATAAAGAGGCAGAAAGAGAAAATGGCTAACTTTCCGTTGTTTTCAAGAAATTCATAGAGTTACTTCTCTAAACTCAGGGTATCAATACCCTAAGACCTTCCCCTCTCAAGGAATCTCCGAAATCAAGCGAGAAGGAATTTCTTAAGACTTCATCGATCGCATCCTTAATGGAATAAAGTGGTCGCGGACTACCAGACTTCTACCGGCACACTTTCCCAAAATCTCAGAAGAGATACTTGTAATTTTTCTTTTATTACTTGTAATTTTTCTTCATCATTTTGTAAGTTTTTCTTTTGCAAATCAATGAAAAAATAGTAGCATCACTCTCCACTCTCTGCGATATCTCTTTGGGTTTGTCCACTCTTTACCTACTGAGAGCTGATAGGCCTCATCATAGAAACCTCGTCGAATATGACATCTCTGCTTATCACAGCTTGTCTTTGGGTCCCATATCTTGTAGTCTTTTACAAAAACTCAAATACACAATCTTCTTTGCTTGATCTTTTTTGACGTGATAGCAAGCTGAACATCCAAATATTCTAAGCATATCATAATCTAGAGCAGCTTTTTTAGATCAAATCTCCAACAGAGTCTTACCTCTAATCTCAGATGATGAAAACTTGTTAATGAGATGGCTTGCTTAAGTTAAAGCCTCAGCACAAAGGAATTTGATAATCCTACAGTAGATAACAAATACTGAATCTTTTCTAGAAAGACACAGTTATCATCTCAGCCATCTCATTCTGTTGCAGTATTTCCCAAACTATGAAGTACCTCTTTATGCCTTCATTCTGGCATAACTGTAGAATGGATCACTCTTGTACTCCATGCTACTATCAGATCGGGGTGTCTTGATCTTTCTACCAGTGTGCTTTTCTATAAGCGTCTTTCACTTCACAATAAATCTAGGACGTCATTCTTGTGTCACATGGTATACACCTAACTACGTCTAAAATAATCATCAATAAATGACACAAAGTAGTGATTACCTCCAAGTGATACAATTTTGGTAGGTGTCCAAATGTCTGTGTAAGCATAATCAAGAATCCCATCGGTGTGGTGAATCGCAGTGCCAAACGTCACCTTTATCTTCTTATCAATAATACAATATTCACATAACTCTAATTTGCAGGTCTTCGCACCTTTCAATAATCTTTACCTCGCCAATGCTTGCAAAGATTTCTCGAATGTGTATCCCAGCCTCATATGTCACAGTCTGATTGAATCATCATCTGCACCTTCTGAAACCGCCAATTGCCCTGTCACTATACTACTCTTCAAGTAATACAAATTATTTCATCTGGCACTTTTCAGAACAACCATCGTTGTTGAGATCAGAACAAAGAATGCATCAAGCGATTAATTACAAATATAGCACAAATAGTAAACAAAAGAGGAGAATAAAGATTTAACGAGGTTCGACGATTTGCCTACATCCTGGGGACAAAATGGAGACGATTTTATTCAATACTAAATGGTTTACAAGTAGATACAATTGATCACAAAGGTTCTCATATTTATATCCAGAGAAAGGAAACCAAATACCTAAAATTTGGATAAAAAAACAAAATTAGAATTCAACTTGAAACAAAATTTGAATTCGGGTCGGATTCACTAATTTTGACCCAGAGCTTTCAAAAGCTATGGTGGAGCTTTCGAAAGGTGCATTTCCGAGAGCAAACCTATCTCAGAGCTTTCGAAAATTTAACCAGGTCAATGAACTGAAAAACAAACCCGACTTTAAACCATCATATCTCTATTTTTCTTATCAGAATTTGATGATTCAAAAATCACTAAAAATCTTTGAGTTATCTACAACTCTTATGTAGACGACAAATTCATCTGAGACATCTTCTAGGTCTGATAAAAATATCAAGTGGGTCATGTATTTCTGATATGAAAATAACGATACTTTACTTTGTCCTGCTTCTTTTTTCAAGCTAACTCCAATTGAGTTTTAAAAACTTTTTTTTTGATCATCTCCTCTACAAGTCAATACTTTGAACTTTCATTTGAAAACCTTGCTTCACCAGCTTATTGGATTTCCTTGTATCACAACTTAATATGTTGGCGAGTTACATGCGACTTTACAGGAGAATTAGGTCTTAAAAAGAGGATAAGCACCAATCTAATTCAAAAGCTTAAATTAAGCTGATAGGTAGAGCTCTCACTTTTTATTTAAGTTCACCATTTTTCTATTTACTTTTCAATGAGGGACTTTATTTACATATGAATAGCCAACAACCCCCTTCATATGTGAATATATCTTCATCCACGAGAGTCCTAGGCCATCCATGGATCTCGATCATTCGTGAGGATCTCATCATGAGTACACTGATCTTGGTCTCTCAAAATGACAACAACAACCGGCTAACTGTCCACGAATCTCCACCAGTTTGTGAGAGACTAGATCTTGGTCAACTCCCAACTCTTTTGTCGGGCTTCATATTAGACTTCATTCTGTTGTGGGCCACAAGATGGACTTTAAGACCACTGTCGGAAGTTATACGGGTCTCTAAGAGGGAACACGATGGACATTAAATAGAGGCTAAGCACCAATCTAACACAAAAGCTTAATCTAATATTTAGAGGCCCCACTTTCTATTTAAGCCCATCACTTTTCTATTCACTTTTTAATATGAGACGATATTTGCACATACATACCGAATATAATATTCATCATAACTAACTATTTCTCCACAGTAGACTAGATGTGAGCCTAGGTTTAGCATTGTCTGACTTTATAACTAATTCACACATTCTAATTAGATTGCTTGTAAGTTTGAGCCTCTTGACTCCGTGGGTAATCCACTAACACCTATACTCATACACACACAGAGATGTATATATCTACATATGTGTACACACACGCGCGCGCGTGTGTGTGTGAGAGAGAGAGAGTGTGTGTGTGTAGTTCTGGAAGGATTTTGAATTCTTCCCACTCAAATATTAACATTTGACATTCAAAAAAAA